>BOPP01000031.1:10748981-10774717 GCA_017312745.1 Gryllus bimaculatus
ATGTTGTGCAGTAAAACAATGAAAACTACTTCTTACTTGCTTGTTGCTGATACTAAGTGCCATAATAAAAAAGTACAAACAATGCTTTGTAATTCACTAATGTTTCTACCTACTTTTCCCCAAAACCTGCGTTACTCCTGACCGTATCTTATGGCAGTACTTGCGTAACCTCATAAATACATATAGAATATGGTATGACACGGCATATAAAAGAAATATGTGTAAGACGTACATATTACAATATACACTACATATAATAATGAACCATTCTAATCACGAAAAAAGTATTTTTGCGATGTAAGCAAATAGGAACATTATTGCCACAAAAAGTTTCTTATTAAAAGTGAGTATTAATTAATTTAGTTTTTTTAATAACCAATACTAGTTGCGGCGCTTCAAGAGAAATATTGTGGCGTCGTTAACACGAGGGCAGAACCGTTAGGTTGTGAAAGTACGCTGCGGGGGAGGAAGGGGTTTAAGCCTGAACATCCGGAGTTTGCGACCTCTGGCGTTGACTCATGTAGAGCCGCAGAGCCACAAAAATACCGTTGGCCTGTAAACTCGAGGAGGCTAGCTAGCGTGCCTCAACCGGAAGCAGGCGAGCAACCCTGAGGAATCCAGTGTGGGGGCGTAAACCAAGGCTGGCCAGCGAGTCTCCGCCAGCCGGCGGGCCTATACTAGGGAACAGTGGTGGGGGTGTCAGGCTCAACTATTTAACGCGGCGCCATCTGCGCCCGCGTTCTCATTCAGTTTGCATCGGGTAGCTTGTACGTGTATTACAAGGAGGGTGTAGGAGTGAGGGCGAGATGTCCGAGAGTAAGGGCCAGAACAATCTCACGTGCTGTAGGCACACGGTCGCCACGACCGGGTTAACTTTTGGCGTCAGGCCATGTGACGGTAATTGTCACGCGGACAGAGGGCGACGGCGCGCATCACGCGTGGCTTGTATTTTCTGCGGTAAACAGTGTTCCGAAGGAAAAGGTTGCCGCGAGTTTTTAATATTAGCATTCATTGTAACTTGTACATAAGCGCCACCGCCACCGCCACCGCCACCGCCACCACCACCGCCACCACCACAGCCACCGTCACAGCCACAGCCGTTACTGCCACCACCACCACCACCGGAGGCTCCACCGAGGCAGGCACCGCACGCGCGTCGCGCCTGCCCAGCGGGCGCGGCCGGCGCGTGAAATTCCTTCGTCGCGGGAGGCAGCACGCCGGTTATTTATGCGTGATTTCTCCTAATGCTACGCAAATTACCGCCCGGGGCGGTCGCCCTCGCGCGGTAATGGGCGTTCGCGGAGAGGGCGTGTCCGAGGCCGGGCATGAGCTATGTGCGCGCGTGGCCGATTTACGGCGGTTTCGGCGCTCGCCCCTCCGTCCCACCGCGCCGCGCAAGGAGTAAACAAAACGGGTGCTAAATTAGGAGTGAAACGCTCCGGCGGGAGTCGTCTTCACCTGTTGCGTGATTATGCGTGTCGGAAGGAGTTGACAAACGGCGCGCATAATGATGAAGTTCGCGTATTGGCCGTTGGCCCCGGACGCACAAGAACGAGGAAATTGAAACGAGCGGTTACTTGAACGGGACCGAGAGACGGTCGTCGAACTGCGACCTTTTCCTGTTTGTTTACTATTTCCTGTTGGTTTCCGGGCACGACAAGGGCTAACGTCATTTGTACCGTAAGTATAGTGCAAGCTTTTCGTCATTTGTACCGTAAGTATAGTGCAAGCTTTTCCTCGGGATGTGGCGGTTATTTTTCCTCTTGATGGTGAGATTTGGATGTCGACTAGACGCGATTTCCCCAACCAGATATCTCCCGCAAACGGGCATCGCCCCAGCCGGTTTCCAAGCGAGCCCCAGCCAACACAGTCGGTTCCCGGTGTGGTGTAGTGCAACTACGAGTAAGGATGTCTAAGTAAGGGATGATTATAGGATAATGAAGACGAAGGAAAGATCGCATGCGGCACGTGGCCCGTTTCTTAGAATACTACTCCGGTGTTCGCCTGCAGTCGATCAGAGAAATCAAGTAAAACTACCGATCAGAGCAGTGCGTCGGTAGAATTCTCCTCCAGTCAGCGGCTGAATTCGAACTGAAATTTAGAAGGATGTGATAATTTGATAAACCGCGTGCATGAGAAGCTCACGTTTTGGGCATTGGCCCCAGACGCAGAAGAACGAGGAAATTGATGCGAGAGGCTTGTTGAACGGGATCAAGATTCGGTCACCGAGTTTTGGTCTTTTTCTCTAGGCGATGCTTGATTATTTCGTGTTTTTGAACTCTTCAACTTCCTGAGAAATTATTACCGTAGGTATAGTGAATGTTTTTCTTTGAGAGGTGGCGGTGATATACCCCCTCTGAATGGCGAGATCTGGCGCCGAAGTACACGTCATTTAAAGGCGATTTCACCTACCAGGTATCTCTCTCAAGCAGGGCACCGCTACAGCCGGGACAAGTTCGATGCTTCTGACTTCCAAAATATGTGGAAGTGTTGTGCATGAAAGTGTAAGTGTGCGAAAATAAGGGGTGAGGATAGGGCAAGGAAATGGAAAGAAAAATCGAGCGACGTCCGTGGCCCGTTTTTTTGGGTACTGCTCTGCCATTCGCCGACTGTTGATCGGAGATATGACATAAAAATCAGTGTAAGCTAGAATTCTCTTCCAAAAAGAGATGCATTTCGTCCTAGGTTTCGGATGGTTATAAACTGGTGCATAATGAGGATTCTCACATGTTGGCCGTCGGTCCGAAACGCACAAGAACGAGGAAATTGAAAAGAGCGTCTAGTTGAACGGGATCAGGAGTCGGTCGCCGAGTTGCTATCTTTTTCTCGTGGAGTCGGGTTCGAGCTCAGGTGGCGTGGCGATATGGACCGGGCCGGTTTTTCGTGGGAGTGAGCTGCTGGGAGTTGCCTTGCGCCGCGGACCTCCGAGGAAGTGAGTCGTTCAGTGCCACTTGCGTCGATGGTTGGCGGTGGAATGTTGCTTTCAGGTTCAATGGACTGGTAGATGCCGTGGGTATTCCTCGGCGGAAAAAAAAGAGCGTTTCTTTTGCCATTTCATGCTGGCTGTTGGAAAAATGTAAGTTGGCAAATATAATGGATAAGTTATCGAAGAAGATGACTTTAAAAAATTCTGTTTCTGACACACGGCCAAATTGTGTCCACCTAGCCACATGTGAAATTTCTATTTTTATTGCACTCATTTACTTTCAATATTTCAGGAATATATTTTCATCATGATTTTAAATTTACAATCATTATTCTGAAAAGATCAATTTATGTTTTCCGTAAAAATACCGATTTTTCAACAATTATATATGCATGTTTCTTCTATTTATTGTGTACGTTCATTAATATTCTTCATCTGTTAATATAAACTTTCCACCCATCAATCATGAAATAGAGATATGTGGATCAAGTGAAACAATTTTTTTGTTTATTTGATGTCATTTTAAACTGAAACGGTCTTAAGCAACCACAATACATAGATGATTTAGAATTCAATCATACACGTATTCATTATAGGCGATAAAATACAGGCAATACTGATGAAAACTGGAACACTTTATATACAATTCATAAATGTCATATTTCATAAATATCGCATAAACCACTGTATAGCATTATCATGTGGGTACTAGTAAATATTCATGTAGTATATTTTTAATCGAACCCACATGTATCAGATCCAGTCTGGCTGGTGACAAAGGAATTTTGATTAAAATCAATTCAAAGCTTCCAGAACCGTAAATGATAAAATAACCCCGAATTTAACTATAGAACCGGATTGCCTCCAATACAGCAACAATTGTTTATTTCTCAGGCTTTATCATAGACTTTCGTCAAAATTTTCTTCCTTCTTCTCTATAAAGAAAATACGTTGTACATAATTGACAAGTGTTTGTGAGTTGTAAGTTGCAAAATCTTTTCTGAATCTCTGTATTTCTAATTTTTAAAGACAATCAGTTGAGAATAGCAATAAGGATTTCTTTAAGGCATGTCCCAAATATAACAATGAATTTTGCTTCCAAAGAGGATCTGTTCTTGTTGTATGATGTAGAATATTTAGGGTAGCATACGTCATCCTACAACCTACTCTTATTTTCGGGAAATTCCAAAATATTCTTTTACGTCCAAATTTTTGTTACTTTTTCCTATCTTTTCGAGTAAATTTACGCACAACGTTCATCAACGATATTATTTACTCAAGCCTGTAACTTCACCTTCGCCGATGACTTCACCGGAGCTCAACCTGAAATTTAGTTATTCTTTACGATTTGGCAGGTTCTTTCGTGCTTTTTTTTCGAGGGTCATTTGGAGTCATTTCGGCGTGTTAATGCGACCCGCGTTCCCGAGAATTCGCCGCCCTCGTCACCCCCTCTCCCTCCCCCCCCCCCACCCCGCGCGCACGAGACCTTGCAGCCGGCGTGCTGGCGTCGTGTCGCGGGCCATTAATTTTGGGGCTGGGCAACGAACGGCCAGCTCGCAGCCGCCACCGCGGATCCTGCCGTTCGCTGGGGCAGCTACAGTCCGGTCAATCGGGGCGCAAAAGGGTCCGATGTAGCAAAAATTACGGAAGTTTTTTTTTCTTAACGGATCTGTATGTTTTAGAAAGAGCTGAATTCGAATTTGAGTTTTGCCGCTTCAGAAAAAGTCAGTTTCACAGGGAATATAGCGCTAAAACGCTAAAAAATTTCGCTTTTTTTTAGTTTTTTGCTTATATCTTCAAAACTAGGCAAAGTACCGAAACAAATGTTCTATACATAATAAAAATCGATAAAATTGCCTAGAAAATGCACTATTTAACTTTAATTTTCTAAAAAACAATTTAGTTGCTAGAGCGCGCTGAAAAATTGTTACTTTTTGGGCCTCTGACCACAGTAGAAGAATATCTCTTTCCTGCCATCCCATCTCGCGCGGCGCTCTAGTTTAACACTTATCATTTTTGAAAACAACTAATGTAGGAACTTATTTTCTCGCGTGGAATATTTGCAAATGCCTAGTTGATGTTGGATCCGAAATTCCGATATTTTGTTTTCGATAGACAGATTATTTGGTGTTCCGGCGACCCGTCAATTGCTAGAGTCATAATTTTCGTAAGGGTAGTGTATGCTTTTCCGTGGGAGGGAGTTGTAATCATCTCCTCATGGACGGATTGTTCTGATGGCGACCTACATGTCGTCTAACGGAGTTTTCCCCAAGAAGTCCAAGAAGGTCTGAAATCAAAGAATCGAAGCCGGTGGCAGGTTGAAAAACGTCTTAAAAGAAAGCACAAACCTCAATGGAAGAGTGGACAAGGAAAAGAGAAGTACAAGAACGCATCGAATAAAAGCATCGAAGTCGTTGGCTGATGGATGCATTAGAGGAAAATCTTGAAAGAAAACACAAAATATAACGAGAAGCAAGAAGTGCATAACGGAAGGTGCAAATAGACTTAGATTCAAACGATCGAAGAGATGGATGGGTGGATGGAAGGAAAAATCTGGAAAGAAAATATCTTGAAGAAAGAAAGAAAGAAAGAAAGAACCGAGAAGAGAGAAGAGGATAAACGAATATCCAAAAGTCTTGGAAGCAAAATATTGATGCCGATTGATTGATGGATGGATAGAAAAAGTCTTAAAACGAATCACAAGATCGTAGTGAAAAGAGCAAAAGGAATAAACGACAGCGCCAGATGGTGTGGAATTAAAGAATCGAAGTCGATGGATGGATGGAAAAATCTTGGAAGAAAACACAAAATGTAACGAGAAGGGAGAAAACGATAAATGAAGATGCAATAAGTCTTGGAATCAAAATATCGATGCTGATTGATGGATTGATGGATGGATGGATGGATGGATGGATGGATGGATGGATGGATGGATGGATGGATGGATGGATGGATCATAAACGGGATCACAAGATGGTAATGCGAAGAGCGAAGGAAAAGGGTAAAGCGCAAGAAGGCTGGACTCAAAGCATAGAAGCCGATAGGTGGGTGGAAAATGACTTAAAAGGGATCACAAGATCGTAGTGAGAAGAGCAAAAGGAATAAAAGAAAGCGCAAGAAGGCCTGGAATTACAGAATCGAAGCCGATAGGTGGGTGGAAAATGACTTAAAAGGGATCACAAAATATCATAAGAAGAGCGAAAGGAAAGGGCTAAAGCGCACGAAGGCCTGGACTCTAAGCGCGGAGGCCGACGACGGCGGTGCCGGTGGCCGCCACGGGGCAGGGGCCGGCGGAGGCGGAGGCGGCAGCGGAGTGGCTCCGGTGATTTACGGAGTGCGCGGCTTTTTAGGCGGCGGGGCGCGCGCGTGCGCTGCTTGCAGGAAAGCGCTCCCACCTGCGGGGCTTCTTCCCCACTCCCACTCCCACTCCCACCCCACACCCCGCCCCACCCAGCTCATCGGGGACCGGCCGTCATCCAGCGTTGCCACATGGAACCATAATTATTGAATCTTACCATTATTTACATTCCCAAAAATAAATATACAATATTACCATAATTATGCCATTTTTAAAAAAGAAATAAAAATAACTGAAATATTATTAATTGTATATTAAATGAAATATTGAACATTAGATCTCGCTCCGTCTTACGTCAGCTTGTGAATGATTTGTCTCACAACTCTATCAGGAGTGTGATTCAGTGCTGCCAGATAAAGGAAAAGAAACGCCTTAAATTCATTTGAAATTCAATTAATTAAAATTCCATCATCCAAATCAACACATTTTTAAGAACACTAAATAAATGATTATGCTTTGACAACAATACAGGGATTAGGGATATTTTTTCAGATAATAATATATTTGTGGTGCATTCGAAATCTAACGCCCAGATCAGAGACGCCTGTGATGTTGATGAAAAACTACAACACGTGTTAGAAAATTCAGACAACATTATTTTTTGTTAATTTTTTTACACACGCATGTATATATAAACGTGTGTAAAAGCATATACGTCTACAAAACATATCATAATTGTAACATAAGTTTGTTCATTTCCGTCGTACCATATTGCACCAGAATTTTGTGGTGACATATGGTACCATAAAATCACTCTACAATTGCGTCTGGCAACCCTGCCGTCGCCGCTGGCAAACATTAGCCAACCGCCCTGTCCCTACATGGCGCGCAGACGCGTTGACTCCCGCCGTTCTGTCGCCCGCTCTCTCCATACGAGGAATCCTAGATGTAAGTGAAGATTTCCTTACCCCGTGAGCTACTGCCGTGTACGGTACATTGAGAGACACAGTTATTAAGTAGCGAAAGCTATCGTACCCTTGTAGCTGCGTTCTACGAATGCTTTTCTTGTTTCGTCTATCCATTTACGGAGGCGTTTTAAACACGATTTTGTTTTGCAGATATCGCGGAATTTGAAAGTCACGTGTGGATAGGTGGTCAGCTGCGGTAAGCATATGTCTAAACACTGTGGATCGTTAAACGTGTCGACGTTTTACAATTGACAGCGAGACAAACCACATTGAACATACTTTGATATCTTGATCTCAAATGAAAGCGAAATAGAAGGGCATTTTTGTATGTATAAAACATATTTTAATTGCAATCGTGCATATATTATTTTTTTCAACGAATTAAAATATGAATATGAAAAAGAATTGCTTATGAAATAATAATATATTATAACAAATTTGATGCACGTTTTCATGAGTTGAAGGACAAATGGATTAAGGGACGATGATAAAATTAAATGTAACAGTCCTCATAATAAAGAAGAAACTAAGATACTAGTATTATTTGTGTTTTAGTTATATCAACAAATTTGGGATTCTTTCCTCTGCCAGTAAACACATTGCTATACCAGCGCAGTTTATGGGCTTTCGCAAGAAATGTGTTTCCCTCATCGTCCATTGATCTGAGACACGAAAGCCCCGTACTGTAAATTTTATTGGTGACAGGCCCCTCGCCTCTCGCGACAAAACTATCACTCTTCTCCGCTAATGGCAACCATTTGCTGGGTGGGGACGCGGTATTCTGTAACAGCCCCCAGCGCCGAGCCCCGGCCTCGCTTCTCACCAGGACCCCCGACTGCTCGTACGCGAGGCGTGGGGGAGTGACGCGGAGGTATTTCGGCTAACGAACTCGAAAACGAACACAGCAGCTACTGGAGCCCTGACCCTGGAACCGCAGCCATTTCCAGCACAGCCATTTCTGCCGCCGACGGCGTGTGTCGCCATGACCGCTACCGCAATTCTACTCCCAGCATGGGACCGCCGGACTCCCTCACGCCTGCAACACCGTTCCACGACGTCTTACACCAACCCCTCCTGCCACTACCGTCAAAGCACGGTCGTATTTGCTGTCCCTTTCGATCGCCACTATATGCCATTACATGACTTTGCGTGTTACCACTACATTTTCATAGCCTTGACAATAACTGCAATTATCATCGTCCGATACTGTCACCCATTAATACACTATGCCAACCCTCGTTTCACGACCTCCAAGCTTCCCATGCCCCACAAGACGACTTTCGTAGGCAACGCAATTATCGGCAATCACCATCACAACTACTAGTAACTTCATCGCTCCTTCTTTATTACTACGATTTTTAATTTGCTCCTTTTATTGCTTTTTTATCCGTTTATCCATGAACTTACAGAAACGACAAGCAAATTATTTATAAAATATTATTGGTTATTTCATATTTTAATTCTATTAAAAGGAATCAATTTATATGCACTATTATAATTAAAATATTTTTATATATACGAAATGTTCTATGTATATTGTTTTACGATCAAATTAAGATATCAAAGTAAGTTAAATGTTAAAAGCTTTTCTATAAAAACAATCTGGGCGTAGCAGATTGCGGCTCCCACCGACCCTATGTTTCCACTACTTGCACTTCCGCCTTCATTACCACCATGGCTGCCACCACTCCGCCCCATGTCTACGGACTATACGCCTCCTCGAGAACCAGCACCACCTCCACCTCCGACCTCGCCGTCGAAACATTGTTAGCCCGCGCGGTCCCCGCGGGACACGCCCCGTTCGCGACACGGCCGCGACGGCGCAGCTATCGCAGCACAAAGCGGACGACACGTTGCCGGATTGAGCCGCTCCAATTTGTTATCAGGAGTGACCATTACTCCGCGGGCGACACAATGACGTTCGGCCGCGCGTTTTGTGCGCGTGTTGGCACAATACCGCCGCAGGAGGGCGGGCGAATGGGCTGGAGGAGGGGAACGGAAGAGAAGAGAAGTGGGGGGACCGGAGGTGTCTGAACGAGAGGCGAAAACGAAGGGCCTAGGAATTGAATGGACTCTACTGCAACGGTAAAGACCATGACGACAAAAATATTCATTTTTATTTTAGAACCGATTAGAAGTATGAGACTGCATGATGTTGGATCATGGTGCGATGCAACAGTAAAGTTGATGATGACGATAATCATTTTATTTTACAACCGATTCGATGCATGAAGCTTAATGATGTTGTTCGTGTTGATGATTGAAGATTCTGCTCATGTCAAATTTGTGCTGGGGTGCTACAGTGAATGCTGTCTAATTACCATTGATCCTCGTTTCTTTTGCTGAGGTGGTGCAAGGGCTGTGAAAATGGTGAGGTGGAATGATGATAGATATTAGAAAGATAATGTCATGACTCACAGTAAACGAGCACGTAAGTAAGAAGTCCAGAAGCATATTATGCTGAATGGCTTGTATTGGAATGTCAGAGGCTCAAGATGTATGTTTCTATTGATGACTAGTTAACAGTGAAGGAAAAACTCAAGATACTATCGAGCATTCTCTGAGGTGAATATAAGATTAATGACAATTAAGAAATCTTACAAGTCTCCCGGATTTCACCCGCTCTCTGTCCAGAAATATTAAATTATCCGTCAGAAAGTAACGAGACTGTTGATTGGGAAATGTAATGCAAACAAGGACGATTCATCGGAGAGAAGATTTACACGTTCAATATTCACATAAAGGGCTAATATTTAGTTATTTATCCTTTTCACAGACTTGGCACTCAATTTTGATGAGTATTAGGTGTATCAATTATATTTATTTTCGTTTCATTCTGTTCAAAATTATATAATTTCAACTTGCGTCTTTCTTCATGATTCCTGTACATTCAATTTTGTACCAGTCAATGGCATTTAGAAAACAAAATTAGATTTCCATTACATAATTTTTTGGAAGAAATAATGGTGTTACTACGACGTATAAATAAGTCATCGTAGTTATAATAAAATAGATAACGTCAACATGGGATACATAGTGATTGAAGGTAGTCGAAATAATATTTCATGAAATATTGTATGTATGTACTTGGCGCGACAGCTCGTGAACGTGCTCAGGCCTATCGGCGATGTCCCTGCCTCACGGCCATGGGTTAAGGGGGTACGTGTGGTTAGCACGTAGACATCCCCACGCCGTATTCCGGTCCTCTCAACCTAAGAAGTAAATTTCCTCATCATCACACAGCAACAAATTCTGGGACATTGCAAGTCAAACGCACACTATAGTCTTGACTCGACAATGAAATTTTAGGTCATAAATATTAGGTTTGATAACGAAACGCGACAGGTAGTACGTGGTGTAACCGACACACAAGGTGGCGATTGCTAAGACGATGGTATTAACTGTGACTGATAGTGACGTGGTAGAAGGCAGCGTGGCGACGATAACGGCTACAAGGGGTCAAAGGCGGGAAATCACACATCTGCGTGGTAGCAGGGGCTGACGGTGGCTGACGGCGGCTGACGGTGACTGACGGCGGCTGACAGGGGCTGATGGCGGCTGACGGCGGCTGACGGGGGCTGACGGGGGCTGACGGGGGCTGACGGGGGCTGACGATGCTGACGAGGGCAGCAGGTGGATGATGACAGCGATGTTGCTTACGATGGTTAAATCAGTCATTATAGTAACAAAAGAAGCGATAACGTCATCGTGGGATACGTAGTGATCCAATAGTCGAAGGTAGTCCCATTTCAAGTAACATTAGTTCCGACAAGGAAACGCGACAGGTAGAACAGCCCAGGTGGCGATCGCGGAGTCGACGGCAACGTCTGTGACTGGCTGTGACGTGGCGGAAGGTGGCGACGGTAGCGGCTACAAGGGGTCACAGGCGGGGAACCACACGCATTTCTGCGCTGTAGCGAGGGTTGCCCGTGGAGGGGAGGGGCGGGAGGGGATGAGAGCCCCCGGCGCATTCCGCGCCGCGCCGTCCCAGTTTGCTTAGGACGCGCCATTGTGGCGCGGCGTGTTTGCGACGCAGCCTCTTCCTCCACCTGGCGCGAGCCGCGTGGGCCCTCGCTCCACACCTCGCAGCACCGCCCCCGCCGCCGCCCTCCCCTCGCCGCGCCGCGCCGCGCCACTCGACGCGCCCCCGGCCAGCCACAATGCACGCGCTGCCCGGCCGGATGGCCGAGCTTCTTCAAGACTCGCTACGGCGGCCCTTTGAGACGATCAGGTTCCAACATCGTAGAAATGTTAGTGTGGATAAGTTCAATAAGAATTTTGCCATAAGTACAACATACCCGAGAGGCTGCCCGGCCAGATTGCCGCGTTTCTCGCTATGTCGAGCCTTTGAGATGACTGGTTTTAACTGCCAAAATCGAAGAAAAATTGTTAGTGCGGTTAAGTTCAATCTGAAATTTGTCCTAAGTATAACATACCCATGCGTTGCCCTGCTGGATGGCCGAGCTTCTTCAAGACTTGCTACGACGGCCCTTTGAGACGATCAGGTTCTAAAATCGTAGAAATGTTACTGTGGCTAAGTTCAATAAGAATTTTGCCGTAAGTACAACATACCCAGGAGGCTGCCTGGCAGATTGCCGCGTTTCTCGCTATGTCAAGCCTTTGGGATGACAGGTTGTAACTGCCAAAATCGAAGAAAAATTGTTAGTTCGGTTAAGTTCAATCTGAAATTTGTCCCAAGTATAACATACCCATGCGTTGCCCTGCGCGCTAGCCGCGCTTTTTCAAGACTCGGTATGTTGATCCTTTGAGATGATCAGGTTCTAAAATCGATGAAATATTAGTGTGGTTAAGTACCCCAAGTATAACGTACTCGCGACGCTGCCCTACCTGATAACGAGTTTCTTGAAGCCTCGCAAAGTAGTCCTTTTGGCATGATCACGTTCTAACTTCCAAAATTGAAGAAAAGTTCTTAGTTGTGCCTAAGTTCAATCTGAATTTTACCCCAAGTAGAACATACTCGTGATCCTACCTTGGCGGATAGCCGCGTTTCTTGGAGCCTCCCTATGTTGAGCCTTTGCAATGATCGAGTTATAACGGCTGATATCGAAATAAATTTTATTTTTTGTAATATGGAGTACATCTACTTTATGCAAATTGTCATGGTCGTAATGTAAAATAGGTTACCAGAGAATCAAAAGGGTGAGAGTGGTTGTTGAATTGAGAGAACGGATGGAGACAAATACAATAGATAGTATGAAAAGGTATTCTGGTGAATATGAATGGAAAAGATGTTTACTTTCATTGTGAATAATTAATTAATGATTGGAATCCATTAGAGAACAGCGTACTTTACTTACAGAGTGAAGTATATTAAATACCTTTGTAACGTGATTGTTCAAAATTCAATATAAATTTTGCCATTGGCAGAACATATTCGTAGAACATACATTATTGCACTCTAATAATAAATGGCTACTGTAAAACATCACTACCTTAGGTGGAGAGATAATTAAATAATAAGTTAACGAAACTTAAAGATAAATTTACTGGAAATGACGGAAACGACATTGGAACTTTGACATTAAAAAACCTGGCTCTTCCATTTGTATTCGCATTACATCTTCGTTTTTCTCTTCATTTATTTTCATTTATCTTTTTACATTAATTAAGGTTGTTTTTATCTTTCCAGTTCTCTCTCAGGAGAGGATGTCAATGCAGGGTGCACATCCTGCTCTCTTCACTTCCTTCACGTCTACACTAGTCACATTTCGCTCTTCAGTCTGCGTCAATAGCTCGTCAACTAGGTCTAATTCAGTCTTAATTGATGTACATTCATGTATAACAGTATTTATTTTCCATTTGTCTAAATTATTTAGTTAATTCTAAAGAAATTCCTAATTGATTACAAATTAGTAAGTCCCTCAAATTTACACAGAATATTTTTTCATGAATGAGTTTTTCAAATGGAATACAGAAATGTTTTTGGTTATATGACGTACGTCCTCATTTTATTTCCTTTTATCATGCCTTATAAACTTTTAAATTAGAAAATATTTTCACCACGAAATGTAATTAAATAAACATAAAACCGTGAATACTAGATTTTAAATTATTTTGATATGCATTTCTTCATTTTACTTGTTTGTTTCGAATGAAAACACGTAATGTCTGTTTATGTAGCTCAACAGCGGCCTTCGATTTTAGCATACAAATATTTTTCTTAGGCATGACTGTGGGCTACTTCTCCTGCACTTGAAATGCTTTCCTGAAACCGTCTCTTCCTAGAAAAACATTGTTGCAGTCACAACGGTCGTTTTCATGTTTCGTTTACCTGTCAAGTTCACGAAAGAACGTTTTCTTGGGGTGATGAATTTGTTTTTACGAGCAGAAGTGATCATATATTATTTATTTTCTTTTCAATATCTTAAACGATTGGCTGGATACCATCATTTGAACCTGCAATTAATTTGTCAAATAATCGTAAACTCATCAATATTCATTACAAGAACGGTTGCATCGAATTAAATTAGAAATAGAACAATTTCCTCATTGAAATGTTCAATCAGTGTGAAAGAATATTTTCTCCAGTTTAATATTGATAATGATATGTATTTTTATTTCAATAATACCAGAATCTGTAATTCTGGATCTTAAAATTAAATTTACTGCAAATCATGAATTTAACTGTTCTCCCAGTTCACACTATTTCAAATATAATTAATTGGTGAAAGTTTTGACCATGAAAAAGCAATACATAACTACAGCATCAATAATGATATGTGCTTTTTTTATTTTGATGTTTTAATGGAACATATTTCAATGGAAAATTGACATCTGGTGAGTGTATAATTGCAGGAAATATGTTTTTTCTGGATTTTCTGAAGGGAGGGCAGCAGAAGGGGGGGGGGATACACAAGAAGGAGACTGATGGGTTTGAAGAAACGGAAGAAGAAGGGAAATAATAGGAGGGATGGAAGTGAGAATATAGGGGAAGAGGGAAATGGAAGACGGTGGTGAAAGGAAGTAGGATGGAAGTATGAGGGAAATAACGATAAAAGCAAGAGGGTGAAGGAAGTGAATGTGAGGCAGGTAGAGAGAGAGAGAGAAAATAAGAGAGAGAGAGAGGGGGAGAGAGAGGGGAAGAGAGAGAGAAAGAAAGAGACGGAGGGAGGCAGAGAGAGAGAGAGACAGAGACAGAGAGAGACAGAAACAGAGAGAGATGGGGCGAGGAGGGGAGAGGAAAAGTCTGAGAAAAAACAAATGTTCCCCTACCTGCGCCTCCGCATCCGACCGAAAGCATTGTTTCGATCTCACCGCAAGGCCCGCGTAGAGCACGTTCTGTAACGTGCGTCCGCGTCTCCAACCCGCTTCCTGTCGCGTCGCGCTCCCAACCCCTTCGCAGTCCCTTTGCGCAGTCGTTGGCCTCGCCCTATCGCCCTGACGCATCTCTCCGCGCTGCGAGACGAGGCGCGGTGCAAGGACCACGTGCGCGGCGGGTGAGTGACGTTTCCGCGCAATCGACCCCGACCGCGCCCTCCGCCGCCACCTGAGGGTTGACAACCCCTCCCTCCAATTACGGCACGGAGAGGCCACGCCGCACCGCCCTCCCGCGTGAGGAGGCGCATCTGGCCAACTGGGGGCTCTTTTCGGCATCGCGCACACTAGTTACTGCATGAACTTATTTTCTTCTTCCTTCCTTCCTTCCTTCCTTTCCTTCTTTTTCTTTCTTTTTCTTTCTTTTTCTTTCTTTTTCTTTCTTTCTTACTTTCTTTTTCTTTCTTTCTTCTTTCTTTCTTTCCTTCTTTCTTTCTTTCTTGTCTAATATGCACTTACGTAAAACAAAATATTGTAATGCGGCAGCGGAAAGTGGTGATTTATCGTCAGAAAAATTCGTATAAGCCTTGATATCGAAAAAGCTAATAAAAATGTTTCGTTTTTGTAGTGAATTACTTCCTCTTTCCCGTTTTGTAGTCAGAATCCGGGTTTTGATACGAAAAAAATAGTTTGCGTCAGAACGTCTGACCGCCGTACGCCAGTCCTTCCGCCGCTCGACCAGGAGAGATGGCTGAGAGCATCAACTGATGTCACTGCAGTCTCTCTAACCGGCAGGTCCTAGGTTCCAGTCTCGACGGATCAGTGCACTAATAACCGGACCACGGATCGCTCGCAATGTGTCTTATCTCTTCCTTGTCCTATCCTACCCCTTACACACACCTTACCCCTTACACTTGTCCCGGCTGAGGCGGTGACACTCTGGGGAGAGATACATGGTTAGGGAAAACCCCGCTAGCCGATGGTGGGTCGGCTCCGGATCTTGCCATACGACGGGGGCATACCTTAAAGACCTTAGTAGTTGACGTGCCAGGAATAATTAACAATCGATCAATCCGACAGTCCGTCAGTCCGTCATTGCACGTTCGTTTGTGGTCAACGTTAGCACCCAAATGGTTCAAAATGTTTCTCGAAAACGGATATTATCCGATCCATTTGACCAGACTCTAGACCTGCGAATTCGGAACGGATATTGTGATTTTGAGGTATAGTGTATACGAAATCTTAATAGCATTTCAAACTTTATTAAATAAACGGCTCCAAATGATTAAATTATTTTTTTCCTTGGATTGAGCAAAGAACTATTAAAAAATTACTACTCTTATTCCTAACTTTTTTATGGTCCTAGAGTTCCTAGAAAGCTAGCTAGATTATTTCTAGTAAATGTGGAATGTATATTGTTAGTAAATGAGGAATTGTGTCTTGAAAATGAAATGTAGATGATTTACTATTTTCGTGTTTTCTCATACTAGGGCAATTTTCTATTAAATTTGAATGCTTTTCCATGTACTAATTGATGTTCTATATCCCAAATTTTAATTTTTACGCAATAATATGTACTATTATGTATTCATTTATCATTATGTATTTGTACAGTGTTTTGTTATCAGTTATTTATGAAAACCGATCAATGCTTTTTACAGCATTTCTTAGAAAAACAAAAAGAAAAATGTGTCGCTGAAATGAAATCTCCACATAATTCCATTCAGCCTGCGTATAATTATTAAAGAGATAATTAAAAATATTTCGAACAAATATTTTTTCTAACATTATTTGTTTAGGAAACGCCCAGAAAATTTGGTATAAATCCAAGGAAAATATGAAAGTTAATTTATGAATCTGACTTGCGTTATCACTTACCTAACGGATTCACAAAACATCAGGAAAAGCATATTGAAAATATTTTTTTATCGTACTGAATTAAGTACACTGATTGTCAGTACTTGAAACCGGTTGGAGTCCGTATGTGAACTACGACCAACAAGTACCCCCGTATATCCAATATGAACCAACACTCCTTTCATACGTACAAGGACGTGTTCGAAAGTCATTCTCAATCGTGTACAAGCCAATCTATACATCAGAACCATTGTAATGTGTGCCTACTCCTTTCAATTTCCACACAGTTAAACCTGTCTGAATTTACCTGGGAATGTTAGACGACGCGTCGATGTGTTTTCAATAAACACATACTACAACACCCCTACCTCGGAAGAAAAAACACGGCTGAAAGGGGTCTTAAAAATACAAAGCACAATAAAAAAAACCTTTTGAGTGGACCCAACGCAGCGTGCGCGTTCACCTTAATGCTAAGCGATTATTCACCCCTCTAACTTCATTCAGCGAATTACAGAAATTATCTCCGTTCATCTGCAAATATTTACGAGTATTTTGCCGTTACGCTGTCGCGAAAAGTGTCGCTGTAATTTGTAATCTGGCGCTGGATCGGTGCATGTGTGTTGCGTAGCGCACCCCCTGCGGCGCTGGGCGCTAGGCGCCGGCAATGGCGCACTCGTGCCATCAGATACGCGGCGCGCCGCGGTCCCGGCGTCGGGCTGCAACTCGCGGGCAGAAGTACGCCGATGCGGGCACAGATAGCGCCGCGGGCGACGCTTGTGGAGAGCTGTTTTCTGCTTGAATCGCCGCAGCGTGCTTGTCGAGGAGGGGGGGGGGTCATGTACGGTTGCGATTAAGGGAATGGGAGAGATTTCTCACTCGCTTGTACCTGTAGTCGTTGGTACATGGTATAATTTTCTTGGACGAAAGGAAAATAAGAATGCATGAGTATTTTTTTCCTCGCATGGATCCCTGGTTTTCCCTTCCATGCATGGATATGTTTTTAGCAATAGCAAACACAACGCTCTGTTGTAAACTAAAGAGGCACATTATTTTGTTTTTTCAGTTCACGTGAACACTTTGTTATTACCTGAATAAATCCTAATTACAAAGACTGCAAGTAACTAAAAGTAGAAATAAATACTTTGGATGAAAATTAGAATATTTTTTGTTTAGATCTATAATATTTAAATGTTTCATTATCATTAATATTCTCTAAATAATGTTCACTTATTCGCCTAAAAAATAATCTCTGTCATTAAATTGATGTTACATAGAAGAGTTAAAGGAACCATTTCGGGAAACAATTGGAATCAATTTGAACTCCGGATGAAAACGAATACATCTAAATAATAATTATTTTAAAGAGTATTAGCGAATGTTACCGAAGTACTTGAACATTTCCTGCCATTTGAAACCGTATTGACAAAACGGTGTCCAAGTATTATTTGCCAAACCCTAACATTTATTTTCAACGAAGCCATGCAGCTGAACGTGTTCAGGCAGATGTAAACAAGAATCAACACACACACACACACACACACACACACACACACACTTCCTTTCCGCAACATTGCGCACGCGATAAACTGCTGAACGGAGTCGCGCTGAAACCCGGCGAATGCGAGCCCCCGACCCCTCTCCAACCCTCTGCCCCCTCATCTCTTTCCCCGGGTTGCGCGGCGGCGAGCTGTGAAGTGGCTGGGAATAGATGGGGGGGGGGGGCGTGGCTTTGTGGCGCGGGTTGCAAAGGGTTGCGCAGCGGCGATGCGTATCTGCGGGCGAGCGGGGCGCTATCTGTGCGGGCGATCGCCACAACGCGACGCAGCGGTCTCCGCGCTTCGCGAATCCACAAGAGGCCGCCGCCTCCTCTTATGGCTTCCGTTGGAGGGAGCCGACAAGTGCTTCTGCGGGGAAGCAGAGAGGTTTCGACAACCGTTATAAGCTCTAGAAACGAACTATAAACAACATTGTCAGAAATTTCCGCATTACTTTATTGAAATGTACATTAAAGTAATTATCATAAACAGGCATTAAATTTAATGTATATTAGGATGCAAGAGGCAAAGCTTAATGGTCGCACAGGTAGTAATGAATGATCTTGATGGTCTGGTGATTATGAATGTACGATATGAATGATGAGAGACAGGGGAAACTAAAGAACCTCTATATTAAATCTACACTGATTTTAACTTATGCATTAAACTTAAAAATATATTAAGCTATTTTTAATGTACGTAGATACATTAAGTTTCATGTACATTACTGCCCTTAGTGAAAATCAAACACACGAGCTCCCGTAGCACTGCTTTCCGAATGAAGTTATGATCTGGCACTGAATTTCCGACCTGGCACTGTAGCTCCCTTCCTGTTATTGTATTGGACCTCAATTTAATCTACGTGTGACACCATTACTAACTCCAAACATCGAGCTAAATTACCTGAGCTGTCTACAAATTTTGAGCGTATTGGTACATTTAATCAACTTAATTTAAAACCGTCTCTACTTTACACATATTGCGCTTATTGTGTATGGTTTTGATATGAGCAGAACATTTTATGCATCGAGTTGATCAAAACACAATTTCATTTAATAAATAAGTTTTCTGTTTTACTGTCAGTAATGTGCTCAACGTAGTACTGAATGCCAACTACCCTTACTCCTTACGATTTTATGTTTCACTCGTTTGATCTGAACATTTTTACGGTTCTAGAAAGGTAGATAGATAATTTATTAGTAAATGTGTAAAGCGGGGTATATTGTTAGTAAATTAAGCATCGTATCTTGAAGATGAAATCTAGATAATTTATTATTTTTGTGTTTTCTCAAACTAGGTCATTTTCTAATATTTTTTTGTCTTTCCTTATGATAATTGATGTTCTGCGTTCCAAATTGATTATAGTTACACAACAATGGCACTATCTATAGCACTATTGAAGTTCCTAGATTCGTTGAGTAGAGCATTTTTTTGTACCGTCGATTCCGCCATTTTATTTCCAGCAGTCAGGAAAATTTAAACTGTGCAATATAATTTGTATTAGGAACCACAAATTTATCGAAAATCAATATTAATATGTTCAAAAATCTTCATCATGCCTCCAATTGTTATTATTTCTCCTCAATTCCTAAATGGTGCCTGGCGGAGCTAACCGGTGTTAGGACGTTAAATGGCAACGATGACGCTACTACTTGAATCTAGGGACTCTATAGTACCGGCAGTGTATAACCAACTCTGGCAAATCGATGCGTTGTTGTCACACATTACTACGCCCATGGTACCATATTCATGAGAAATAAATAAAATCTAAGAAAAATAACACGTACTGACAGGCGACGACACGTCTTGATTATTTTCTTATTACTTATTACACAGAGGAACCTTATCGCCTCCGCGACTTCGTGTGAGAGAGATGAGCGGCAACGCGGAACGCTGGCTGTGAGAAAGTAAAAAAACTTCTCGCAAACTACAGAGCAGGTCACATGACGTACTGAAGCACGTGACGAGAGACGTGTCATATACGCTGCCGGTACTGTAGGAAGGAGGGATGCGACATCGGTGTCAATATTTTCAAAATAGCGATGTTTTTGTATAAACTTCGTTGCTTTAAACAAAGTTAAAATATGAAATAACTGGTAGTAACAGTGTTATTCATGTGTTCGAACCCAAGGAATGCTGGTTTTAGCACCTACAACGACCAATCTCTCTAGCCTGAAATGACCTCCATGCCATTGTAATTCCTCTTCATATTCATTTTGCACATTGAGATATGACCAATGGCTGTGGGCGTAGGGTCAGCATTTTCTTATCATACCCTTATTCGGTGAATTAATGAAAACTAACACTGTCCAATTAATTTTTATTGCACACGAATTTAATGTTAGAGGATACTAATCGATTCTAAAAACATCGATGTTGAAAAACATCGATGGTTTTTCGTCGATGTATTTTGAACATCGATATTTTAATTTTGAACATCGATGGTTGCTAACATGAATATTCTTCGATAATTACTAACATGAATATTTTTTATTGATGTCGCATCCCTAGAAGGAAGGTGCTATCTGTGCGGGCAATCTCCACAACGTGACGCCGCGGTCTCCGCGCCTCGCCGCGTATCCGCGAACCCCCAAGAGGTAGCAACCGCCGCCGCCTCTTGTAGCTTCCGCTGGAGGGAGCCGACAAGTGCCGCCTCGGGGACGCCCTGGGCCTCGCTCGGTGCTCGAACAACGGTGCCTCGAGGACCGGCCCTGCGCGCCGCCGCGCTCGCTTTCACAATCCGCCTCTTCGCCGACACTTTGTCACATCCGTTTTCAGATTGGAATCTCGCTTACGGTGCTTTATTTCTTGTAGGCTCCCCTAACGCAGGTCTCTGAGGTTTCGGTGCTTTCCAGGTGGTGGTTGAAATGAATGAATTAGTCCATGATTTGATGAAGATCTTTTAACCCAAAGAGCCCTGACGACAATCCCGGAATTGGAAGTAGCTACTGGGAGTTGCGTGGAGTATACTATTGTCTTTATAGACTTCATGGCTTGGATGGGTGTTTCGCATGAATATTCGCATTTTTGAAGAAGCAAAGGTCTGATATAGAATGGTTCCTTGCTATCTCAAGAAATGTGAAAAATGATCCTATTACTCCAATTAGATTGCTGGATATAAAATGACGGAATCAGTAGCGTAAATATATACGCTACTCTCTGAATCTAGCGACTCTAATAGCACCGACAAATAGTGCATATTGTTGCGTGACTATAATCAATTTGGAATGCGGAAAATCAATTATCGCGCGGAAAAGCATACAAATTATTAGAAATAGTTGTTGGAGGGAATGATAGATTTGATATAATGTGACACTGGGGTTATGCAAATAGATTTGCTTGAACACTTCGACACACTAATTTATATATTGTTGAAAATTTTCAGCTCTGGTGATATGCTTAGCCAATAAACTCTCGCATACTAAACTCCTAAACACACACTTCTGTACAACACCATTGTCTTCTTAATGTAATCTGGTTGTATATTTTATTAATTCTATTGTAACAGCACCTTTGGTTCTAGAACAGAGATTGAAGGCTACGTACTTGATAGTTCTAGTTTTATTGAAACACTGAGAAGCATTGTTTTTAAATTCTTATGACGCACAAATAATCGTCCGAAAGTAAGATTTTTTTAACCTTTCAAAATTAAATTGAATTGAATTAATGCCTTATTTTACGTGGCAATATTCGGGCCATCAGGTTCGCTCTTCCGTCTAACTACGCAAATTTCGCTACGTTCCTTTTACTAACTAGCCGAGAAAAGAGGTATTTCTCTACAGGCGATTTCAATTTAGCCCAGAGGCGTCATTTAGGCTTGAGGATCTTTTACATGCAAGTAAATCGACTAACATGGGACAGCCGGCTTGACTACACCTCCGAAGGAAGACGCACGAAGAAGTTTTTCGCCCTTAAAAATCCACGGCGTCGTTCGAGTCCCTCTGATATAGAATTTCATAAAAAAATGTTTTTTTCTACAATGTTTATATTTCTATTATTCAGCAATCATTCATTCAATTCTCATCATTTCAATATTGATAAATATCTATCATCGAATTGAAAAATAAAATGATTGAGTTTAATAGGCCAACACATAACAACCAATTTTTGAAATACTCTAGTATGAGAATGAATCATGATGAATTTCATCTGAGCTAATTTATTTCTTATCTTGTAAAAATGTCCTGTATAATTAATGATCTTACAAAACACCTAACAATACATTGAAATTGAAAAAAAAACCTCTACAGGTAATTTGAAAAAATTGTTTAATGTATTGCTACTTGGTCGGAATTGCTGCCTTTCAAGGTAGTTCATACATTCACTTCACTTTAGGGATAATCATACTCATAGCTAAACCTCTCCAGTTTCATTTGCTAATGTTCATTTCTAAAGATACTCAGATCAGAATTTGAATAAAAGTGTTGTATAATTTTAATTGTTATAGTATTAGTCTATTTGACTTTTAGGAGAATTTGAAAACTCCTTTTGGGCATCGTGAAATTATTCTGAAGGGGTATTTGAATGTCTGACTTAGTTGGTTTATTTTCGTGGCAGATGCGTCTAGAAGTGTTTCGTAGAAGGTTTTGGATGTTTTTTATATGTAGTCGTGGATGAAGTCTATTTTCGGTGTAGCTGTTGGTTACTAATGAACTATAGGGCTTGGTATTTTTTAATACTTTTAATTTGGATTATCTATAACTAGTTAATAGGATAAGGTCATACTTTCGCCCAGTCGGGTCATGCGTAAGTTAGTGATGGCCTTATTATTTATTTGTACAAGGTTTTCTGACATTTAATGCTAAGAGATGATTTGTGATTTAACCATCAACCGGCATTCTTATATTTTGTTACGCGAATGGGACACTGAATTATCACCCCCCCCCCCATAAAATAATACACAATTTAGAGGTTCTTTATGACTTAAAATATTTATTAGGATTGTAAAATAAAAATATTTAATTCACAAACATACACATTTTCATTTCAATACATATTTTTCACCCCTTTCTATTACTACCCCTTTCTACAAATGAATCTTGTTTATTAAGGTTCAGTGCACTACACACATCTGTGCGATCTACGCACATCGCAAACTTCATTTACCAAACAAACCACAACAAAACCGATATCACGTATTAATGTAATCAGTGTACTCATATTGATATTTTAGAACATTTGTTTGAATTTAAACCTCATTACAAATGGTTTAAGTACACAGAATGCAAGTGCTTCAAATTAAAAAAAGACTTACGCAAATATACGCATACGGGTGGGTGATACCCATAATCCACTTCAAAATAAGAGAAACTGAGGAACGTAACACTTATAAACAATGAAAATGAATCACTACAATAAATTAACTGATTAAACGAATGTACGTAAAGTTTAGCGGTCAGATTTGCCAATATACACTACGTGATCAAATATATCCGGACACGTCCAAAATTGTGTTATGGTGTGGTCGTATTTTTCATGGAGGAGGCTTGCATCCCTTGTTATTTTGTGTGGCACTGGCCTACGTTAATGTTTTAAACACCTTCTTTCTTCCCATTGTTGAAGAGCAGTTCTTGGATCGCGATTGCATCTTTCAACACGAGCGAGCACCTGTTCATACTGCACGGACTGTGGTGGAGTGGTTACACCACAATAACATCCCTGTAATGGACTGGCCTGCACCGAGTCCTGACGTGAATCCAATCGAACACCTTTGGGATGTTTTGGAACGCCGACTTCGTGCCAGGTCACACAGACCTACATCGATACCTCTCCTCAGTGGGAAGACTTAAGACTTCAAGAAAAATGGGCTTCCAATCAACCTGAAAGCTTTCAGCACCTGATTGAAAGCATGCCTGCGAGTGTGGACGCTGTCATCAAGGCTAAGGATGGGCCAACATCCTATTGAACTCCCGCATCACCGATGGAGAGGGGCACGAACTGGTAAGTCATTTTCAACCATGTGTCCGGATACTTTTGATCACATAGTGTATGTTTCAATAACACAACATAAACATTGAGTGGGGTGATCTACACTGCAGTGTGCTGGTTGAGGGTAATAAGAGATAATTTGAAACCCGTCCGTGTCTCGCGTCAATCTTTCGTGTGCTCTCCGCGTGTGAGCGCCACCGGCGGCCTAGCTGCCTCGCGGGTGGCATTCGCGTGAAAGGCGGACGCGCCGGCGGTTAGTCGTTTCTACGAAACCCATAACTCAAGGGAACCGGACGGGGACCTATCTTGATGGTTTTCTACCGGCCACTCCCTACCGCCTTCTCGCCCGCGCCCCACCCCGGACGTCATTAGCGATTCCTCGCCTGGATCTTGGGCGGTCCGGCGACAGGCGTGGTGGCGTCAGCGGCGGGGAGGGAACGCGACAAAGTCGATCACGACAGCGATGGAAGTCGGCGATTGTCGTAGTGAGGTGACGGTGTGGCGTCAGCTTTTGGTTCTATATATAGCGCCGATGAATGCCGCACATTTTCAACTTAATATTTGAGACTTCGTCGTTTATTTTGTGATACGAGAGATTATAATAAGAGACCGCTTTGACAGCTACTGCTTGGCTGCTGCTGGAAACGCAACTGCAGATTATGTCCATGCACTCATTTTGTCAGCGCATTGATTTATAGTTGGCTCAATTGTACATGTCTTCATTAGTATCTCTTGCAATGACATCGCCCTTGAATGTCGTTCATTTGCTTCCCGATCTGTCAAAGGGCTTCCTTCTTAGAGTAACATTTCTGTATTCTAATATTGTTGTAACTATCAATGTCATGATAACAAAATATATTCTATGGAATTTTTATGGAGTCGACCTGGATGGCCGGGTACAGACACAATATCTTGGTCATAAATGTCTCCAGTTCAAATTCTGAGTATCAATGTTTCATCCTTGTTAGCGTTTGTATTTATACACAAATGTGTGATGTCACGGTCTTTGGCCTCAAATCCGACGTGCTTGCAAAAGTTAGTGTCGACTAGGTCGTTCAAGATACATTATATTGGGTGTACAGTTTAACCGTTAATTTTATTTAGCGCAAGAGTAATATTTATTATAATAACATTTAGTGATAATAGCATGGTACCTCTCATTCCAGAGAAAGAGGGACAAAAATAAAAGCATCAGCAAAGCGTACGAAGATTAGGGTCAATGAAATGAAATTATTCGAGATGTAAAATAAAGAGAAAACAATCATAACAAATCTAATGGCGGTGAATAGAACTAAACGTTGTAATATATGACTGTTCTGATAATGCAATAGTTCTGATATCCTTGGCTCTGGTCGCGGAACCCTACCATCATAGTTGGATTATTCTTGTTTTTACTAAAACTATTACCAAATTTGTTATTATAACAGCTGCTGCTTTCTACTCGTTCGCTTTCCATTAATTCTCCAGACGGCGGTAATGGTACCGTCGTCCACCATGCAGCAATGTCGTCGTTGCCCGAGGCGGCGGGGCGGTCCCTGACTTCCGTCCCGCCGCCACGGCCCACCACGCCACGCCACCGCACCGGGCCAACCGCCCACGCCAACCGCCACGCCACGTCCATCGGGCCACCGGCCGCGCCCAGCGCCAACTCCGCACCGGCCACCGCCGCTACCATACCGCACCCCGCCAGCCACCATCGGGCCACCGCCGCAACCGTTGCCACGCCGCCCACCGCGCCGCCAACCGCGCGCCGCCGCCAACGCCGCCGCCCGCCACGCCAACCGCCACGCCACGCCACGCCACCGGCGACCCGCACCGGGCACCGCCACCGCCACCGCCACCGGCCACCGCCACCGGCACCCGCCACCGCCACCGCCACCGCACCCACCGCCAACCGCAACCAGCCACCGCACCGCCACCGCCAACTGCCACGCCAACCGCGCCTTCGA
>BOPP01000031.1:10774799-10793817 GCA_017312745.1 Gryllus bimaculatus
ACCCGCGGCCGCCGCCGCCGCCTCCGTTAATTGTCAGCGCGTCGCGTGCTCGCGGCCGCCAGCGCACAGTGCGAGGGTGCGGCGGGAGCGGAGCGAAAGCGGAAATTGATGTCTGAACGATAATAGACTTCGTGGAGTAGTTGAACATATTTCCGAAGAGTCATATCTTCATACCGAGAAACGTGGCTCAGGGCGTAGCGCGCGGACTTCGCATTCGGGTTCAAATCCCGTGCCGGCGATCCTGACCGGGGCTTTCATGGATTCTCTCTGTCATCCAGGCGAATGCTGGGATGGTACCACAGAAAGGCCATGACCGCGAAACCGGCGTCGCTAGCCGAATTCGGTAACTACGTAAAGTCTCAAAGTGTATGCGAATTCTAGGCGTCGCGGGTTCCTGGTTGAGTGACCGACTAGCAACCCCAGTATCTAACGACTTCGAGACCAATTACCCTTTACGGGACGTATAATGGCAAAATATAAATACATGTCTTCATGAAAAACAACTTTTTAGAAAGTTATATTTACCAGGAAAGTCTCTCCGCACTGGCAACTTGCCGGCGAGAGTGCTTGCAACAGAAATTATGTTGGTAGCACGAGAAAAAGTTTGAAAAAAAGAAAGAAAATGTAAATCACGTCCTCACCATAATCCTAATAATGAAGGAAGTGTAATCTTCTTTTCGTGTTTCACAGTGACCTGGTTCCTACCAACAGAAATGCGATTATTAGTAAGATAACCTGACTCGGCTCTATGCGGAGAGAATTTCCTGGGGCACTGTAGATCAATAACGGAATTAACAGATTTCGAATTAAGTTTAACACGGAAGAACCGCAATTTTGGAAAAAAAATATTTGGCTGCCAAGTGGAGAAGCGCCTAATGAATATATTGATACGTAAAACTAGAAAACAAAGGTGAAGATACGTCACTTAGATATAAGCTTCTCAATTGATTCTCGTTGTTTACACATATGCCGCTGAACCTCGTTAATAGGTGTCTTGAAATTTCGGATACCTCCATATTTCGAAGTTATGATAACATTCCTCGCAGAAATTTTGAAGATCGAAGAAGAGCAAAAATCGACCGTTCTTTTGTGAGGTACAGAAAACCTGCAAATGATAAAACGATTTCTGAGTAAAGGAGGTCAGGAATACACAAACAATGATCATGAATTCCCAATCTTTCTCTATTTACTTTTATCAGCGATGTAACCCTCCGCACATCAAGCGCTGAAATGTGCCAAAGTGCTGAAGTAAGGCCAAATACCGAACGGGTATACTTTTATTACACACGAATATAATGCAAAATAGCTTGGAAATAGTAAATAACTAACAAACATATGAACATCTTGATTATTTTTACCATAACTTTGACCAAACAGCTTGATTATTTTTGACGTAATCAAAGACAAATTTATCAGAATTAAGAAACTGTATAATATGTTTCTCTTTTAGTACGCCAAGTCACTTTCATCAAAATAGTTATTTTAAGGGCAAAATAATTGTTTTTAAAATGCTCTCATCAAACGCATTGTAGAACTTACGTCTCATATACTTCTGTATGGTACTACCAAGGAAGTCAAATTTTGCACTGGAATCCTGGTAGTTACTGGAACATTGTTTCGCTTCTGGAAAGAGGTTGCAATCTCGACAATGGTATTAGCCATAGATTCTTGAAATTCAAATTTGCACGTTTGTTTAAGATCTTAAGTTAATATTCGTGAATCATCCTTCGATAAGATTTTGAGAAGCAAATATTGAGATGATAAGCAAATTGAAAAATAAACGGAAATCGTTGGAAAGTAACGATAGGGTTATAGAATTTTTCCCGCTTGCTCAGAAAATTTTGCCCGCTAGGCACAAAACACGACAAGTATTTGGTGAGTTTTGATTGACTTGTTGTGACTGACTTGATTTGATTGTGTTGATTGATTTGATTTTTATTGATTTGATTGTTTTGATTGGCTTTGATGAGATTTGATTGGTCTCAGTTATTCTACTCAACAGTCTCATCCCATCGCCTTTTGGCATTTCACTTTTTATAATTTCAAAAGTTTCAGGTAAAGAACACATTAAGAGGGATGCGCTGACAAAACTTTCCAATATGCTAAAAAAGCAGACCAAAAAAATACTACCTATGAATACTATAATACATTACAGGTAATGTTGCGATAACTTCCCATCAGAATTTTTTGAATAATTACAATAATTATTTTGAAAAACACTAACCCATGTTACAAAATCCACAATATTGTATTTAAAATAAGTGGTTAGAATTTTAAGATAAAATTAATTTTATATGAAAAAAATCATTTTAAATCTTAACAGACCAAATTTATAACATTGCTCTCTGGAGAGTACGGAATTGATTTGAAATTTCAATGAAATTGATAGTGCTGCATCCGTTCAGTGCTCCGCCCACTGTGGATGAGCGTTCTCGATCCGCAGCCTATGCTACGCTCACCGGCGCGTCGCCCGTAATCACGAGGCCATCAAATCTCTCCCTAACGAGCGGTCGACATCGGCGCGTGTGCCGGTCCGCCCGGGGCCTGTTCTCCCCGTCCCGCCCCACCTCACCTCACCGCACCCCGTGGCGATAGGTGACCCTCTCTTGCTCTGCCCTCCGCCCACCACCCTCTGCGCATCACCCACCGCCCACACCCTACAGCCCACCACATACTGTCCGACGCCCATCCCACTGCTTACAGGCCTCCACCTTCCGACTCTGCCCTCCTCCCACTAACCACAGCCCACCCCCCTCCGTCCAACATCCACAGCCCACAACCCGAAGATCACTGGCCACCGGCCACCGGCCACTGCCCACTCTCCACCGCTCATCGCCCAACGCCGACACCTTACTGCCCTGTGCCCACCGCTCATTGTTCACCCCCAGTGCCCAATGCCCACCGCTTACCGCCCACAGTCCACTGTCTACTGTGCACTACCCTCTGCCTTCTGCCCACCGCCCACCACCCACGTCCTGCTGACCACTCCACTGCCCTCCGCCCTCCATCCACTTCCCACCTCTCACAGTCCATAGCCCACTGGCCACCGGCCTCTACCCACTAACCACCGCCCACTAAATGTTACGGATTACCCACTGACCACCTACCACTGTCCACTCCCCAACGATCATCGTCCACCACCGACTGCTTATGCCCACTGCCCACCGCCCACCACTCACCCCTAATGCCCAAAGCTCACCGCTCACCGTCCACAGCCCACTACCAACTGGCAACTTCCCACCGCCCACCACCCTCCACCTTCCGCTCCCCACCCTCCAATTACTGCCAACCGTCTACCACCATTAATCATCCACTTCCAATCTCCCACCTCCCACTTCCCATCATCCATTTTCCATCGCCTACCCTTTCCGTTGACCACCCCTTATGTTGTTCACATTCCGTCCACCGCCATCCGTCCACTCCGATATATAAAGTGAAAAATGTTCTGAAGAATGGTTAGAATTTGACACGTAGAAGTAATAATCTTATGATTTGGATTTTTATTTTAAGTACAGTGTTCGTAGATAGGCACTTCTTTCCTCCACCAACTATAATTTTAGTTTTATATTTTGGCACTTCATCTCATTTCGCTTAGTTGTTTCTGCATTGCTTTCCACATTGCTTTCTCCTTACAGATCTACTCCATTTCCCTCACATGTCTTCATCTCATTTACCCAAAATATTAATTTATTTAGTCTAAGTATTATATATATTATTCTTAATACATTGCTACAGTACCCGGGCAATTAACGCCTCTGCGTAATTATTTTTTTTGTATTCCAGCACTGTAAAAGAATCTTTTCTATTGCAAGAAATCGTTCATAATCGGGAATTTCACGCGTAACAGACACGACATTCCATACGTAACAGATATAATACGGTTTTAATGCCATTTTATTAAAACAAAAGACATTAAATATAATTAACAAATGACGATAAAGAAGATTTTTCTACCCTAAAAAATAGGCCAATCATTTTTTGTTGCTGTTGAGGGATATTTTTTTTTGTCTTCCAATATAATAAAATCCTTAGTTTTATTGCCTGCGTGAGTTACTCCTTTTCAATCTCCACTTTTATCTTTTCTCGCTCTGCTGCCGCATTTGTTGTTTCATTTACCCTCCACTAACTGCTTCTTAGCGCGTTCCCTAGGCCCGCGTCGTGCCTCGAGACGCCATTTTCTTCCCATAAACGCAGTTTCATTCATTGCCTGCCACCCACCCAGGCTTAGGTCCCCTGCGGTCACGCCTCACACAGCGACACGACCAGCTCATCCCGCGGGAAATTAGTCGTAATATTTTGAGACAATTTCATCGTCGTTAAAGGCTTGGGCCTCAATTTTCACCGCGCGGAAGCGACTAATCGTTTAAGCACTTTAGTGAGTCCCCCGGTGGTCTCTTCATTGCCAGGCTGTAGGCGCAAGTGCTGCGTAAGTGTTGTTCCTCAATACTTGGATGTCTTCCCAAGAATGACGTTGCTTAGTTTGTTCACGTAATCTCATCAGAATTCCTGTTTCTAAAAGCCTATCATTGCTCGCGTTATTACACGGACATTCCGGCAAATTACAACATTATAAATAACGAAATGTATCACTATATAAACAGCTTTCTATTATCCTCCAATCGAGACCAAGGCTGTGTTTTAGGAAAATTCTCGACTACTGGAACCAGTGTTTTATGTACTTAACAATTTCCTTGAAACGAATCTATTTTCCCAACCTGCGTCGCGGAGGGCGGGATCGACAGAGGTAAATTTACCGCTATTGCTTCGGGAAAGAATAAATTACTGTGAGACTACAAAGAGGCTTTATTGGGCCCTTAACCGCTAGCTGTAGGTCTGGATTAAATCGCTTCGGTGGAGACTCGGTCGACCAATAAAGGATTTATTGTGATTCGAATTAACATACGTTTAACCCACGCGGCGGTCGCCTGCCGGAGCGCCGGTCCTCCTGAGGAATCTCATTAGTCGTCTCCGCCCGAGGACGCGACACCCGACGACGAGTCGTTTAACGGGCGGCCGGAGATTGTTTTTTGTCTCTGTTCTGGGGCGGCGCTGCGGGCATGGGGGCAACGAGGACTACGCGCCTTCGCTTCCAAGGCGGCGAAACGCAATGCTAGTTTATGGAGTGTACTTTATGCTTATTATATTGGGGCTCATTTTCCCCATAGTTCTGTTATATTTTTTATTACTTTTTATGATCAAATCATCAGTAGTTTTAAGCAAACTAATGAACAGAAAGTCAAATATTAAGAGCTGTGTAGTTTTAATTGTTCAGCTTTTCCTGGAATTTGAATTACCTTCCGGGCTGGACGGCAATGGTCTAGAGGAAATCCGATTTCCAAATGTTTCGTCTGCATCTGCGGCAGGCATCCTCAGAGGCAAAGTGGTCGTAGTCGAAGTGTCCTTCCAGAGATGTCGATGGTGACTGGCAAATATTTGTTTTTAGCGCTTGGGCTCTGATTGTCGGCTTTTGATTGTCTCGGCCACCAATCAGCTCACCAAAACCAGCGCCTCAACCGATAATCACTAGCGAGTTGTCTGGAAGGACAGTTCATTTACGACCACTTTGCCTCTCTGGACGTCTGCTGCAGATGCAGACGAAATGTCTGCAAGCAGAATTTCCTGTAAATAACAGCTGTCCAGCCAGGACAGTAATTCGAATTGGGAAACCAGCCGTGGAAGCGTGCATTGCTTAATTTACTGGTGTTTGTTTGAAAGTAAATAAGTCATTATACAATTTTGTGCACTTAATGCGCACAGCAATTGGTATTGTGTGTGTTTGTACAACACTTTTATCTTTCGAACTCGTAGAAATGCTTATCTCCGAGTATTTGTTGTCAAAACGAAATTAACTATCTAAAAACCGAAACATAAAATTGAAACGTTCGTCAATGCACTTCATATTAAACAAATTCTAATTTCTGATTTTTGTAATCAATGCATAGAGTTTCATGTAAAAGAAGTGTATGTTTAAAGTAACGAATGTCGTCTGGAGAATATCTTGCGCCACTTTTTAAGTCCTAATATTTCTTAATTAACTTAAGTCGCAATATTCATTTTATTCTGTTTTTTCCCTTTAATTTTCTCGTTTGCTTCATTTCCTCCGCCTCTTATTTAAATACCAAGATTATTTTTTCTTCAGATGAACAGTAGACTTACGATTGAATACAGTGATTTGAGTCGGCGGTTCAGGATGTGGATTCAAATTTCACAAAAATCACACAAGCCGAGAGACCGGTCGGGAGCTTAGAGCTTGTCCCAGCTGGGACGGTGCCCCGATGGTGGGACATACCTAGTTGAGGAAAATTCCGCTAGGTCGACGCCGAATCTCACCATCCAGCGAGCGAAGATCACCGGCGCCCCTCGAGGAAAATTAATGGGTAGCACTGACGGGACTAATGACCGTAGCAGTTGACGCGCCCGGAATCACTAATCAATCAAAATCTTCACTCATTAGCAAATTCATGATGACTCTATAAACCACGAAACATTTCTCAAAAAGATCCTCCCAAACGTCCTGTCAGAAATAGGTATAGAAGAACTCCTGTCATGTGTGTCCTTCGTTCAACCGGACTCTTAAGTCGGACACCGTGCGTGCGATGGCTTCCGATCTACAGCCCGCACCGAACAGGCGAGAGGCGGCGGCACAGCGGAGCGGCGCTATCACCGAACCGGTCGGCGCTCGCCCCTGGTGAGTGGCGCGGCGCCACGCCGCCTTCACGGGCCGTCGCTTCGTGCCTCGGCGCCCGGGGCGGCGGACGCGGCGACAGCCGGCACGGCAGCGGCGGCGCGGCGCGGTGCGACGGCGAAGCGATGATGGTGGGCGTGAGGGAAGTGGTGAAGACGAGGAAGTCTTTGAGAGCCGACGTATCGCATTTCTGATACAAGTTTATTTCAAGTTGTGACTCGCAACTAAAGAACGGTGAATGCTTAGAAATAAATGGTAAATTAATGATCACAACTCAGTTCATACAAAAAACTCATGTATTGCGTGTTAAAAAGCATTCGTCCTCATAATGTAATTTTTTTTATACTTCCCTATTTATTCTTATTCTTATTTTTGTTTCTTCGAGAATACATGGTTTAGCCATTAAGCTTCTCACAGGATTGACAATAATACTGACAATTTTCAGAAGGGAAATGCTTATTAACACCTCACAAAGAATTAACTAATAATACATACTACCAAAATCACAGATTTACAAGGATCGGGTTTTAATGGAAGAAAGTGTTATCTAGTCTCAGTATAACTTCAGCTAGCTGCTGTAAGAATCTGAGAAAGTGTTGACATTAATGAATATGACAGGGTGAACGTTTGCTGATATACACTGATATTGAAGGAACTGATAAATCTTCGTAATTTACTCATTTGTATTATTACTCACGAACAATGGAACATGTTTGACCATTCACGGAAACATTTTGAAACACCATCAGTTCTTTATTTCTTTTTCTGAGTGATGAGGAGGCGAAGAATAATTTTTATAAATAGAGAGATTTGAGTACATGTGAGCAATTTCAAATGAAAATAAACGTGTTTTCTATTCAATAATATCAACATTATGAGATAAATTTAGTAATTTTATTGAGAAACGCTAGGTATACAAACAGCACATTCTTGACGATTTCTTTTCTTTTGCAACCTCCATAAAGTTGTGCTTAAAGTGAGTCGAAATGCCCTTTCTATTCGGATCCCATCACGTTGCTCCGTACTCTAATACCGGATGCACACAAGTGGTATATGCTAGTTCTATTGATTTACTACTTCCTTCCTTAACATTCGCATTACTAAACGTAAATATTTCCACACCTTTCCAGTAATGAAGTTGACATCGCTCTCCCCTTCCTACTTGTTCATTAATTATCACCCCCCCCAGATAATTACAACTAGTTATCTTGCCCTCAATCAAATACTTAGCTGTTCTTTTACTTCTGCTACTCGTAAGTATTTTGCATTTATCCGTATTTATCTTCATTCTGATTATAACCGTATATTCTTCCAAGCATCGGAAGTTGCGTTGTAATTTATTCTGATTCTTTATATTCTCAATATTTCTATAATTAAGGAAGCCTTCCGCAAAAAACTTACTTTTTGAACCTGCTCCCTCTGCTATATAATTTACATACCAATTATAGTAAAGGTCCAAGTTTCCAAGGGTCCAAGTACCCCCGACATTACATCAACTCTTTCCAACAAGCTGTTGTCCATATTTACTCGCCGGTGACGGTTATTTAGAAAATCCTTAGTATCACTCTTGAGTCTAGCCGTTTTTTCTCTAGTTTTTCAATACACGAGAAACGCTCATTTAACGTTTTTCCGCGTTAAATGATTCACCCTGCATTTAAGCTGGAATAACGATTAAAGTGAGTATACCAAAAGGACTGTTTTATTTTAGTTTTGTATAAATGTGTCTACGCTAGTCTCATGTCGTGTAATGATTAATTGCTGTTTCCAAGCGCGTCAACTAGTATGGTTATTAGTCCAGCTAGTGAAGTGGATCTTTTATCAGCGAGATGTGGCGGTGATTCTCCTCCACTACGAAAGGTTATTCTTAATCCTTCTCTTCCCCTTCTCCTTCATCTAAAAAAAAAGCTCAAAAGAACTTTTCGCGAGAATTGCACCCAGTTATTCAAAGAACATTTCCGTATAAAAACAAGTATCATCCTTCTATGGTATTCTTAAAGTAGTATTTCAATTCTACTATTAGTGAAGTAAACAATTGAGAAAATGTGAAAAAAATGAATATTGAAGCACTAATAGGTAGCAGCTGGGAAGAGAGAGAGGGGGGGGGACCGGAAAGATTGCCCAGACTAAAGTATTTAAAAAACTAACTGATACGATAAAGTCTTTCAGTAGACTCACTAATTTTTCTTGTCTATCATCTTATACTCCTTGCCTCCTTCTCCTAGTCTTGCTTTTGGCTTCTCTTGTCGTTCTCTGCCTCTTTCCTGTTTTACTTTTTATTATACATCCCTTTGATATTCCAATAAATATCAGTGTGGCCTGATAATCGTGTCATTGAAACTTGAAGAGTGCTAAGTATAAACATGAAGCATGTTGCCCCAATACAACAATAGGCATGTTGATCGGAGAAACCACGGAAAACTCCCGATCAGAGCAGCCGGCCGCTAGAATTACGTTCATATGCCCACGGAAAAAGACAGGGTTTGACAAACAGGAAAGGTCGACCTCTTTCAAATCCGTCAAAAATTATTTACCTTTATTTTGATTGAAGATAAACCGTATGGATGACATTGCTCTGGGGACGGCTTCTTTAAGCCGACGACGGCAGTGGCATTGGCGGCTGCCCTGACGGGGCTGCGGCCGAAGCGCGTCGGCTTCACCTTCCGCGTACTGCCCCACAACCCTTGCTGCCTTGTGCGAGCGAGCGGAGGCAGCCAAACGCGTGGGAGAAGACTCGCCAACAGCCGAGAGACGCGCGGGGAACGCAACGCCGCGCCCCACCTGCCACGCCTCCCAATGGGCCCGAGCGCCACGGACACTTTGAGTCAAGTCAGTGCCGTCGCGAACAGTGTTGTATATTGAAAGTGTAGGTCAGTAAAGTGTGCATGAATGGGATGAATGAATGGTTATGTATGAAACAAGCATGAATGATATGAGAAAGTAGAGAGAGAAAAATCAGAGCCCTATCTAATAAGAACAATTTGTCCAGGTAATTAGTTAAGAAATCATCTTAGTGTAAGTTAGGAATGCCAAAGTGTAGGTAATTTAACTTTAGAATTAGAACATTAAACTTCGTTTTGAAGACAAAGCTCCTCCTATTGCCGCTTAAGCCGCAAGGCAGCAGCAGCTTAATGTACTAATCAAAAGAAAACAAATCCCCGTCTCCACAGGGTTACTGTAGAGAGGCGGAGACACAGAGAGGGGGGCGTGGCAAGCGATCGGGTCGTAAAAGCCAGCGCTTCCGTTCGTGGGCCGCTGGGCGCGCGTCCGTTCGATTCCGAGCGCGCGAGAGCGCTGCGCCTCGAAATAAAACTTTTTATGACGACTTTAACGGGACGCGTCTTGTTAACGCCCGGAATGGAGTATAATTCTTGACGAGTGTGAGCTGTTTCGTTCGCACGATCGAGTTTCCACTCGCCGCGCCGTCCTGGCGGGTGGAGAGCGCTCTGTGTAAAACCCGTTCGCCGCCAGGACAAATATGAAAACCGCGGGAATTGATGGGGCTCGGGTCTGTGTGGGTGTTTTCTGAACGCTCTGGCCCAACTTTCACGTTTGCTTCGGTCATTCTTTCCAATAACAAACGTTTTATGGATGGGTTATCGAGTAGGTTTTCATATACTTACTTTCTTTTTGCACTTACTTCCTTTGTTATTTCGAATCATGTTTATGACGCAGAGTAATTCTGTTCTGCGTAATTCTTTTCGTGGTATTTACATATCAAAATGTACATACACAGTTGTTTTTTTATGTTGTTTTAAGTAAAATCCACGGGCAGTTCTTTAAATATTGCTAAGATATATCCCCGACAACAAAGATCACGGAAACGATTGATCATGTAAGCCGGCATTTCAAGATTTCTGATCTGGACTGTGAACAATTTTCACCCAGCTCTTTAGTTTGTATCGAAAATCACCGCTTTCTTGAGACTCAAGCTCCGATCTTTTCGTTCTGCGAACCATCAGTTGAGGACTCGTGACTTCATATGCTCACACGGTCGGTGGAGAGATGTACTACGAAAGCTGAACTCCAATCCATATTAATTAAAATGCATGTACTATGGACGACTTCGGTTGTAGCGAACTTCCTGTTATAGTGAACTTAAGTAAATTTCACTTACATTACGAATAAGCAGAAAAAGATTTGTTTATAGTTAACTCTGAACTTCGGCTATAGTGAACCTACGAAATAAGGAAATGGAAATGAATTCCCTCCTAGAAAGAAATATAAATCGTCTCAATGCCACAAATTCCAACACTAATGTCGGCCGGATGTCATAATTCAAGAAGTCTCCCCTGAGGTGGAGGTAGTGGACTCAAAATAGATACGTTGCTGATGAGCTTATACCACTCAGTTTCACTGCGAAAACAAAGGCTGTGTCCTGCATGTGCTACACTTGGCGACGCGCGATTTATTTCTCCAGTTTCAAGCTTGCTACTCGAGACTCCGCGAGACAATGCCTTCGGTGTTGTCGTAGGCGTCAAGGGTGCGACTGCCACAGCCTAATAACTTGGTGACACCCGCCGCGCGGCGTGTAGAAGCGATCAGTTTCATTGGCAGCTTGCGCCATGACGCTAACGAAAGGATCTCGCGTGTTATAAGGCGATTAAAAGGGCCTTCGGAGAATGGAACTGTGTTGCAAGAGTGCAAGAAGCATTGAAGGGAGAGAAGACTGCATTACGATACTCAGACGCAGAGGACAATGCAGAATCAAGTATGGAGAGAACACGAACTTCGGAGAAAGATCTAGAGAAACTACTAATGGAAAATGTGCGACGCCAACAGTTGAAAATAATTGGTATTTTATGGTCAAATAAAGATATTAAATTTTCCAGTTCGTGCTGTTAATGTATTTTTCTATATCCCTATTATTAATAAAATCAAACATTGTGGAGAGATTCTATTTAATTTTGACATCCTCAGATATAGTGAACCAAAACTGTTAGTCAGTATAAAAGCGGAGTCAATTTTATTACTAAGTAAACATTTGTCCGTTATGAGAGCTGATATTTTTGGTAACCAGTTAGTATTTATAAAAATTACAAAAACTTTTTTCTGTTTTATGTTGTTGTTTTTTTTTCATTTCTAGCGGACACTGAATTCGAAAGTTATTATTTTGCTATCGCTAGCCCGAATTCCAGACTACTGAATAACTGCAGGAAGGTTCCGTATATCCGGTGCCGCTTTGAGGGGCACAAAACGCTCCCCCGGCGAGCGTCCACCTCCCTCCTGCCCCCTTCCCGGGGACACATTTTCTCCCACGCCGCGAGTTCCCGAGGGCTAGCAGCTGCCGGTAAGCGAGGGTAAGCCCCGGTAATCAATTTCATTGATCGCCGGCTGAGCTGCCCTCGAGCTCGGAGCCCTGTTCTGCTTCCGGCGCTGGGCCCTGCCGGCTCCATTGTGCGGATTATTACGCCAGCCAGCCTCCGCCGGCCGGCCGGCTAACACGATCGCCGGATTATCCGCCGTGCGCCGGGGGCCATGACCCGCGCGGAGGACCGAGGAGAATAGACGCCCGCTCGCACGGACGTCTTCGCAGACCCGCCCCGCGAGCGCTAATGTCGCTTGAACGGCGGCGTGATTGGTCGGGGACTATCGTCTGCGAGAGACACAAACAGCAACCCTTCGGAGATGAAGTGTCCTGTGACAGTCCCCCGAGAATAGCACTTTGTTCGAATCAGTTATTTAGTAACTACGTGCTGTTTAGGATGGAACCCCTTTGAGTGTCATTGTAGTACAAATTCCATTGTTAAATGTTTCAGGAGCGTAGTATTCAAGTTCTATTTCTTAGACCTGGTGAATCTTTGTAGAAATGACCAACTTGTGAGTATCTTTATTCGAAATATTTTAGGGTATTCAAATCTTTCTCTTGTAAAGATTTCTTTTCAGAATTTCCAGATTAATTATTTTGGGAATAATATATTGAGATAGATATAGAAAGAATACTATTATAAGATAAACTGTTTTATTTGAAAGTAAATTAAAGAAAGCCGTACGTCTAATGCTACTACTTTCTTGTGTTTTATTAGAGAATATGATATTCGATTTCATAGTAAAATTAAATCCAATTACCTTCATGATTAATATTTATAAATTTTCTATACATGCTTTGTTCATACGTTCTGCAAGAAACATTAAAATTGTATCATCTACAGCAAGTAATAATGCCATCTGAGGGAATAAGTTGAGTGCACTGTTAGGTCTTATACCTTTAAGATATAATAACTAGTCTTCATGATTTTGGTGTATAATTTGCATTCCTGAAGAATATCTATAATAACTGACATGAATGAGGTATAATATCAGTCAAACAGTAGTCTGTTTTGGAAAATCTCAAATTTATTTCCAACCAAAATACAATATAAAATTTATGAAAATACCATAGATCACAAGAATAAAATGTGTACTAATACTAGAACATCCCCCGGATCTTCAATTTATATTGCGCATTTTTATCCTCGATTCATATAAACAACTCTACGAAAGAATGAACTACACATGAAATAGATTACATTTTTCTCTTGTACATAAAAATGCAAGTTTACATTCTTCTTTTTTCTAAGCTTAAGTTGTTCTTTTTTCGCGATTTTTGTGTCAATCGTCTTATGGGGACGTCATTCTGAAGTTAAGTTACTCTTCTCAGAACGGAATTTTCTCGAATGTTCATCTACTCCATTACGTCGTATGAATGGTTGGCATTGCTTTTGGCTCAGCAATTCGATTCCAACACAAAAGATTTCCTTGTGAGGACAAACGCTTCAGCCTGACAAGAGTCTTTCAAGATGTCAACGACACAGCATTACTAAGGTATCGTTTGCTAATCACGAGCCCCCTCAGTCGACTTGCACTCGACAGTCCTCTACTTCCCTCTCGAAGATCCGTCCAGGCATCGCGCCTCCGTCAAGCATCGGCAAATTTGCACAGCGACTCACGTCCTTTGTCGACGCAGCCGCCTTGGGGAACGCCTCCCCTCCGAAGACGTCATCAGATCAAGACGAGCGTCGCCGGCCCGGCGAGACAACGTAATCTACGATCGCAAGGCACACACACTCGGCCGTCGTCGAGTCACGGGGGTGGTATTGTCCCGGGGGCTATCGCAGCGATCTGGGGCCGAGGGTCCACGGCTGGCCAGTGGCCGGGGAAGGGCTGCCGCCCGCCCGGTCGGTTTTAGGCGTCGCCCCTCCGCCGACACGACGCCGCGCCGATGTCCCCATCAACACTGCCGCTCTTGCTGCCTCCGTCGCCACCTCCTGCTCTGATGCCACAACCACCGCCACCAGAGCCGCCGCCGCCACCACCACCACCACCACCGCCATCAACAACACCACACGTACAAACATAACTACAACCGTCAGCGTTCAAGGGACTCACTTGGACCAGTTGTAAATCTGCCGCCGTAGCAATGTTTCCCGCTGTGCGAACAATAAAGCAGGTAGCAGCGGCGACACATTTACGTCTGTCGTGAGGTAGGCTCAGGTAGCGTGGCTTTCCCATGGGTGCTTAAAGTAACCATCCCATCAAAATTATTAAGAAAACATGAGCTGTATGACGAGTTATAATTTAATTTCATACATCATACCATACAAAATCGAATACCATATATCTTTTCAGGTTTATTGCATCCAAAATCTCAAATTCCACACTTATTATCACTCTAGATATTGCAACCTCTTCTGTTCCACCATTATTGCCCACACAGTTATGCAGTATGTTTAATTTCTGGATCACCATCAATGATTACAGCCACCAGTGGTGGATCCAGGGGGGAAGGGAGGGCTTGAAGACTATTCTCCTCTTCCTAAAAGGTCTAGAGAAAAACACTTATTACCTTTTCTTAATTTTATTTCAAAATATTTAAATATTTATTTATGTTGGAATTATGTAACTATTTAACAATAATTTTGTGTAGTATGATGTACACTACAAAAATACACAATATAATAACAAACACTTTTATTATTTAACAAAAGTCTATGATACCTCCCCTCCCCGAGAAAAAATTATCGACTGGATCCACTCATGACTGCCACCATCACCAAAATCCTCCGATATTTTTGTAATTGCCCCCACATGTACCCGCCATTCCCTTCTCCGGACCTCTCTCTGCTGGGAGGCGACATCCCACTTCCCACTCCATCTCCACATCGCCGCCTGCACCCGCCCCGCGCAGTCCGCAGCCGCCGGCGACCCTCGCGCTGTGGCCGGTGCGGGCTGAGTAAATTTACTCAACGGCTCACGCCGCGGCGCGACGACGTCACCTTTGTCGCCGTGGCCCGCTGCCCCCGACGAGTGTCTAATCTGCGATCGACGCGTGCGGGAGGGCCGCTCAGAGCAATGAACCCTGGCTCATTGTGAGCGCACGCGGCCCCCGCCGCCCCGCCGCCCGCCGCCCCCGCCGCCCCCGCCCCCCGCCGCCCCGCCCCCCGCCGCCCGCCGCCCCCGCCGCCCCGCCACCCCCGCCGCCCTTGCCACCGCCACACAGTGGGCTAAAACTGGCCGAAATGAAGAGCTTACTATCAAAGTGACGTACCTCCATTTACGTTTGTTTTCTAGCTTTACGGGTTAGTGTATTCTGCCGACCTGGATACCCGAGGTGGCTAGATCGTGTCCCTCGAGCAGCACTCAGCACCTCGATCTGAAGGGTCGCAGGATCGAGTCCCGCAATTGACATGGTTATGTATGTGTATAGTCGCGGAAAGCCTTGAGAGTCTGCTGACCATAGACCGAGCAGCCCGCATGTGTGTTAGTACGTGTCCCAATGAGGGACATATTGAGTACCCGGTCAGGATAGCCGAAATCGGCATCCCTGAAGCTGGAAAAAGCCTCAGGAAGAAAAAAACAAACATGTTAATAGTACATTCTAAAGACGTTTCTCCATCATAGTTTCAAATGTACTTAAAAATGGCGTCTATCGTTAGTTAAACGGAATCCGAATAAATTTTCAATCCTACTTTTTACTATAAAGCTGTGTGTGAATATTTATCCTTCCTGAAAAATTGTATTTCCTGGACACATGTCATTTTTAAAATAATCTCTTTAAATACGCGCACTGGGTTACACCTGAGATTCAATTAAAATAATGCATACAAATTGTCGCTATCCGACTCATACTATTATGCGTCTATACATATTTGAATGTAAGATCAAAAGTCAAGATTTAAAAAAATACAAATGGCATATGTAAGTCTATATTTACTTTCATTACGCAACTTTGTGCAGTTTAAGGGCTGGCTAGATTTTTTCGATAAGTGATTTTTTATTTTTGTTTGATTTCATTTGAATTTAAATTGATATTTTTTCCTAAATATTGCAACTTTTCACTCAAAAAATAATTTAGATAATTTTTAAGGAAAATGACATATCCATTTCCATTGCATGAATATAATTTTCTTTTACTTTAAATCTGCGTTTTGCGTGGTTTCTTTCTCATAAAATATTAGATACCAAGACGGTCTAAACATCAAGTTGTCTGAAAATGCACAAATATCTATGAGTCTAACGGTGACTTCTGGGAAGTGTACTAGCTTCCTGTGGAACGATCCCGAGTTCAATTCCCTGTAGGGTCAAAAAAATAATTGTAGCTATCCATTAAAATCATCCCAGTTTCTGTAGCGGTGTGACAAAAAAGCTCAGGCAGGCGGAGAAGCGAACACACCATGTTCACCCCGTGTTTCGTTTATCCCACAAGTGTGGGAGTTAAACTACACGCGGACATGAATGTCCCCGCTGGCTTGCCGGCAAAAGCGGACAATCGCCCCAAAACACCCCCAAATTTACACATTTTGTCATAGGCACGGGTTTTGTTTTTCTGCCAACGCTCGCTTTCAGCTATTTTCAGCCACTGTGCGCCGCCAGGGGCGGGCGGGGCGAGTGGGCGAGACAAAATACCCATTTGGCATACACACAAATTTACACATTTCTTCATAAGTACGGATATTGTGTCTCTCTCCGCTTTCAGCTGTTTTCAGCCACTTCACCGCCAGTGGCAAGTGGGTGAAACTAAACATCCATTTGGCATACACACAAATTTACACATTTCATCACTCGCACGGATTTTGTGTTTCTCCCATCGCCCTTTTTAGCTGTTTTCAGCCACTGTGCGCCGCCAGGCGCGGGCGGGGCGAGTGGGCGGGACAAAACACCCATTTGGCATACACACAAATTTACACATTTCATCACACTCACGGATTTTGTGTTTCTCCCATCGCCCGCTTTCAGCTGTTTTCAGCCACTGTGCGCCGCCAGAGACGGGCGGGGCGAGTGGCTTGGGTGTGCGTGCGTGGCGTATGCAGCGCGCGCGTGGGCGGCGAGGGGGCGCGCTGATTGCATCGCCCGCGCAATGTGTGTGTGTGTGCAGCTAACGGTCGCCGCGCCGCGGGTGGCCCGAGACCGCGCAAACGCACGTGCTGCCTAACGGAGAGGCTCGCAGCGCGCTTTTTTCCCCCCGAGGAACCACTCGTTTGACGAATGTGCGCTGCGGTGGGGTGGGGGTGGGGAGAAGGGGTCGTCCGGTCACGCACTGAGCGAGGTGGCTCAGGGCATCATCTGATGTTAGTGCGGTGCCTCTCACCGAGAGGTCCAAGGGTCGGTGGAAAGGATTTTCGACCCTCGTCAGATAGGTCAAGCTGGGGAAGAATTCCCGCGGCCGGCTGCTCTGGTCGGTAGTTTTGTGTGGTTTCTCTGATCAATACCAGGCGAATGCCGGAGCAGTACCCTAACAAACAGGCAATATCTCCGCGTGATATTTCCTTCCCATTCCTTGCTCTATACTCTTCCCTTACTCTCACACTTACACGTACTAAACTACCACACAATACCGGGCGACCGCTCAGGAACTTAGAACTTATCTCGGTTGGGGCGGTGCCCTGCTGATATGAGATACCTGGTTGGCGAAAACCCCGCTAGCCGACGGTTGGTCGGCGCCGGATCTCGCCATCCATATCACCACCTCCCGAGCTAAAACATGCACTACACGCACGGCACTAATGGCTTTAGCGGTTAACGCGCCCGGAATCACTTGACAATCAATCCATTCGAGGAGCCGCTCGTTTGACGAATGAGCGCTGTGGTGGGGGAAAGAGGTCGTCCGGTCGCGGGTTTATTTGGAGTCTCTCTCCGCAGGTTTCTCGGTGGGTTTTTGCTCAAGGGGTAGAGAGTGTGAAGGAGATCCGTAATTCGTGTAATCATCGTTTCGTGTGGTAGGAAGTTGGGATTAAAAGAAAAAAGTTTTTGGCTACAAACACCCAGCTAAGGAGTCAGCTAAGCAATCAGCAATTAATCATTAGTCTCCTAAAATTATCCAACTTCGTTTTTCTTCACTGGCTAATGGCAGTGTACACTAATTTCTTCCGCAGGTACGGGTTTCGTCTCGCAAACATTTTTAGTGTTTCTAGTGTAGCTGTTCAGAACCGATGATTGATTGATTCCTTATTAGTAATCACACATAATAATTGATTATTAATTACAAATTATATACCGGTGCATTTAAATGTTGGAGTGTTGAGTTAAAACTAAAAATGTTTTGAATTCATCCAAAAACCCATTTTATTACGTAAATAAAACAACTGACAAAATTTCCAATGATAATGACAGCTGTCTGCAAACTGCAAAAAAGACATGCTCAAACGAACATTTTATATATTCGATGTGCTTTAATGACTTTTTTCCACGAAAAAATAAATCTTGATATCAGTACCGAATTCTTTTGCAAATATAACACCACTGGGAATGGCAATAAGTAATTGCATCATCTCGAATTTCACAAAAGATTTTTAGAAAGTTATTGGCGTGAGAAAAGAACATTCCACTCCAATATTGGAGTTGCAGAAGAAGGATACTTATCGGCATCGGCTTCTCTGAGGTAGTGACGGGCACTTCTCGTTTTCGGCTGTTGGCCAACACTTGGAGGGCCTCCGACGCCGCAAAGGTGCTCTCCGATTTCTCCGGGCGTTTCTCGGACTCGTGAACACGCCCCCGGGCGCGCCCAGGGCGGGTCGGCACCGCCTCCTCTCCGCCCTCGCCGCCCTCGCCGCTCTCGCCGCCCGCGCCGCCCTCGGCCGGCATTTCGGCCCTGCAATGCCCCCCACTTAGGCCCCCGAGGCCGGCGCTCCCTCGCCCCCTCCATTCAGCCCGGCCGCCACGCCGCGGTCCGGCTCGCCGCATTCACCGCTATCGAACAAAGACGGCGACCGCCCGGGCGGCCCCGCCCGCTCCCTTTCCTCCGCCCCGCCCCGCCCCGCCCCTCCGCCGCCGCCCGAGCGTTCGCTGATGGGATTAAACTTACCAATTTCTTTCCCCGAGCGCCGGCGGACGCCGGCTCCGCCCCTCCGTCGCCCGGTG
>BOPP01000031.1:10795133-10840473 GCA_017312745.1 Gryllus bimaculatus
CAGGCGGGCGCTCCGGCGGACCGACGCGCGAATCTGTGCCAGCGCTTTGTCGGCACCGCCCGCGCCGCCCGCGCCGCGCCGCGCGCTCGCTTTAAGCGCGCCCCTCCGATCTTTTCCTGCCCGCCCTCGTTCAGGCGCGCGGCCGATGCTGAACCCCGTCATTTGATCTCTTTCGAGTCCAGTTATTTTAAAGGTGTGCTCCTCAGTTGTGTATAGATGCGTTTTCTGCGAACGATGTGGAATTTTGTCAACTGTATTTGCTTGTATGATGAAACCGTCAGCGATCGTTGTTCAATAAATTATTATTACAGTAAGGCTACAAGATACAACTCTACAAAATACTACAGAGGAGAGAATTTACATGGAAAAATATTATATCGAGTAAATGTATATAATACAGACATTCTACAAATAATTGTTCTCATATTCAATTGCATCTTTACAGTTCTCCGTTTCAAAACATCCACAATGAAACGTAAACATAAACAAATGCTGGGCTTGTATGCTTATGAATAGCTGTTGTAAGGAAGTTGTTTGCGAAGCAAATTATTTAACAACTATGTTACAGCTAATATTTCAGCATTCAGTTTACCTAAAGGTTCAAAAGATAATAAAAGAATAACGAAACCAATAAAACCTTTTTGGAAGATATAAAAGTACGTGATCAAATCGTAGGAACTACAATTTCCACCATTTTATACCTAGATATGAATAAATTGTTTTTTCTCATCGACTGAATCACGCCTCTTAATGTCGACCTGGTGCGATTCCACCTAAACAGGTAACACCTCGTTCCAGCGAAGATCGATTTCAATTCTCCACGCAAACCATTCCTTTCGCAACGAAACCGCTTTGGGCCTCATCATTCCGAAATCTTTAGAGCCTCATTCCCCTGTTCCAGAACGAAATACGGTATTCGTGGGGTTCCATCTCGGATGGTTCATCGTTCTGTTCGAGGGCCGGCACTCCTACCTCTCGCGAAGCGATCCCCTCCGTGATGAAGCCACAACCTGGACCCGCGCGGTGCGGCGTTGGATGTAATTTTTATGGTTCTGTCCGTCCGTCGATCGTCGGTGGTGGGGGGGTGCGGGGTAGTAAGGCGCGGGCCGCAGGAGGGCGCGCGGGCGCCTGGCCGCGTGCCGTGAGGCGAGGCAAATTGAAACCGGTATCCCCCCCGATGCCCCAATCCCTCGCTTCGTGATAATCCTGTCGAGATCGGACGGGTAATTGACGAAAATGTTCTCCGGAGGTTCGTTCGAGGCCCTGATGGCCGACCCATCCGGGCTGTTTGATGCCGCTCGGGTCGTGTTCCGAGCGCGGACACCGGCCCAATTTTGTATGTTTGGGCAGCGACGTGCTAGTTAGGACGCGCCGAGTTCCGAGACGTGCGGGTCGATGTGTGAACAAAGTCGATAACACGCAGTCGACGTGCGCTGGGTCACATTGGGTTCTACCCCGGACGGCCCCGAGCTTTCCAGCATCCAAAGCGCTCAGGTGATGCTCTCGAGAGGAACATGTTACTTCGTCAGAAAACGCTTTCTTCCCCTCATTCCAGTTATGTTCATCCCTTTTCTCATCACTCGTTGTCATAATTAACGCGTTATACCTCGGATATTCTATTGTTATAAACGTCTTTACTTAGTAACGTTGGAAGAAGGAGAACAAGAAGGAGAAGAGAAGAAGGAGAAGAAGGAGAAGAAGGAGAAGAAGAAGGAGAAGAAGAAGAAGAAGAAGAAGAAGAAGAAGAAGAAGAAGAAGAAGAAGAAGAAGAAGAAGAAGAAGAAGAGGAAGAAGAAGCAATGATGTCTAACTTTACCAATGTCAAGTTCCTCCGAAGATTGTCTGGTTTAGATAAGATTATACGTTCTCAAATCAATTAGGGCGTATACAATGATTGGAACTCCGAATTCATACAACAAAATTTTTATTGCGCAATTGTAAATTACAGGAATATTAATTTAATTTAATTTCAATTGAATTTATTTTACACCACATTACTGAAGCTCCGAGAAATCGGACTGCATGATATTCTCATTTACTGTAGATTTTAGCGCATTAATCCAGGAAAGCGATTTCCAGGTCGAAATCATAAACCGCGAAGATCATCTTCACAGGAGATCAACTTAATTCCCGTTGGCTCCCACTTAATATATACACTCTCCATCATTTCGCGCACTTTTGTACTAAATTACGGGAGCGTTCACGGGCTGGCCTCCTTCTGAATCGCCTGCGCATTCGCTTCATTTCGCCATTCGCCTCGAGTTCCTTTACATTCTCACTCCTCTGCTCGTCTGCTTCATCTTCCCGTCACCCCATCCCTCCTTCATCTTCCAGGCCCGTAGCCATGCATACAACTTGTCATAAAGCCGTGGATATGTTATTTTTTCATCCCCCGCATCAGTCAATATCGGCACAATGTATGTATTATGTTTGTATTAAAAATATAATTATACATGCGGCCATTGTGCCGGGCCAGGTGTTTGGTTGGTCTGTGGAGGAGGGCAGAAACGCCTTTTGAGACGCTGCCAGCACAAGAGCCGAGCGGAGGGTCGGAGGTTGTGAGTTTGTAAAACGGAGTCGTGTGGCGTGCGAGCAAGCAGGTAGTAGAGGTCGGCTACCTGCCCCCGCACAAAAGCCCGCAGCCCAACACAACTATTTACGAGGGATTGGATTATATCGCTGGGATTTGCCCTCAGCCTCGAGCTGGAAATTGGAGTTAAAATTTCTGTAAAGACGAATCCAGACCGGCTGCGGCCGAAATCCAGCTGAACGGGTGAACCGCGAGCCTCCAGCCTTTTTCCTTCATTCTCAACTTCATAACTGTAACCCGTTCGCTGCTCTGATGGAGTGGCCCGCGGACCTGGTTTAGCGCGACCACCAGCGAGCTACACCGGCAAGTCCGTGTCGCAGGACGCAGACAATCGACGGATTTTAAAGCTAAGCGGGACGTTCTTTACACTATTAATTTTTTGTGCCGCACGAAATGAATGGATAAAGCTTTGAATAGTGAGCGACAACTTGAAGGCTTCATGAGAATATATAACTGGTGTAACATGAAAACGTGTCGGGGGCAATGTATTCATGAATATCAAATTTAATATTTTCCAGTAAATAAATATTCATGGGTGATTGCATGTTTAGTGGAGTGACAAATGGGATGATGTAGAGTTAAAGAACGTTTGACGGAGCGTCGGAATTTGTATGCTAATGGGCTGCAAGGTGACCGTCACGCTTCAGAAGGCGCGCTCTTACATCATGATGCGGAATTATTAAGAATCCAGAAATATGACGACGATTTTTCCTCCAAAAAATTGAACATTATAAAGTGAATGTATGCCTAGTTAAACCACTTTTAGTCACTAATAACATATGTTTTGTGCTGTAAAATAATAATCAATGCATGAACTCAAAAAATAGTGTAAGGAAATTAATTAAATTTAATTTTCTAAATGTATTTTCTCTTCCTTATTACAGGCGTTGTATTCCCATTACGATACGAAGAAACCTATAGCCAGTTATTGATCTCAAACACGTTATTTGGCATCAAAACTTTACTAGAATCTTTGTGAAACTGAAAGGGGAGAGAAAAACTTCACTTTTGTTTTATAATTGTCTGTTAATTCTCTTGAAGAAATACCTTTTGTTTTTATTCTGTTTATTTTTCGTTAAAACAATCGTTAACAGGCAACGTAAGAAAACGCCATTGGCATATATTACCGGTGGGATTAGGGTCTTTCTTTTCTTTGGTACTATCCCAGAAACTTAAAGTCCCATACATTTCCAGAAGTGTCCCTTACTCAGAGCTATTTACAGAAGGCGGTTTTTTATTGGCGCCTCCACCCACTCCCCGATCCATCGCACCTCCACTTCCTGAAATCCAGGGAACGTCTTTTTTACCGCTGGCGCGTAGGCCTATAAAGTAGATGTAAATCGGCATTTCCCGAAAATAAACGTCGCGCCCCGTCGTCTATTTCGGAAACACACAAACGTCGCGGGCGCTAGTTTATGTTGTTGCACCGGTGCGGCGGTGCGTGGCTCGGCGCGGGACGGCGGCGCGGGGCCGGCGGGCGGGCGGGGTGGACGGTGCGACAGGAGGCGACGCGCGACGGGGAGGCGGCTGGGATTGTAGGGAGCGGCGTGGGGTCGAGGGAGGTGATGCGGCGTGGGAAGTGGGGCGGGGCGGGAGGTGGAGCGGGGTGGAGGGCAGCCGAGGCGGTGGCGCGTGGCGGGGGCGGGGTCGGCGGGCAGGGACGGGGTGACGGTGCTGCGCAGAGAGAGGCGACGCCGGTGACGGGGAAGGCCGGCTGGAAGTGGGGAGGCCGGCGTGGGTTCGGGGAGGTGATGCGGCGTGGGAGGTGGGGCGGGGCGGGAGGTAGAGGCGGGGGTGGGAGTGGCGGGCCCGAAGCGGTGGCGCGGTGGGCGGGGACGCGGATCTGGGGCGGGGAAACAGCGTGGGGCCGTGAGGCGGGGCTTGCGGCGGGAAGGGCGCTTTTGGAATGGGGCGGGGAGCGGTGGCGGGGAGCGGTGGCGGGGAGGGTGGCGGGGAGCGTGGCGGAGCGGTGGCGGGGAGCGGTGGCGAGGAGCGGTGGCGGGAGCGGGGCGGGGGGCGGGGCGGGGAGCGCGCAGAAGAAACGTGCCGGGGGCCGGGAGGGGAGCGGGGAGGGGAAGCGGGACAGGGAACTAGGCGGACAAGCGGGGCGGGGAAGCGGGGCGGGGAGCGGGGCGGGAGCGGGGAACGGGGAGCGGGCCGGCGCGGGGCGGCGGCGAGAGACGCGTGATGTCGAGGTGTGGTTGGGCGGTGGAGCACCGTGACAGACTGGTGACGGTGAGGGAAGAGGCGATAGCGATGGAGTTGGTGCCGAGGACGATGAAGTTGAGGAAGGGTTTAAGGAAATAAGATAAACGATTTGGATCATCTTCGACTTGGGATCGATAAAAATAGGAAGACAAAGTAAATGAGTGACAGTGTCCGGAACTGCAGGATTTTGTGGGAGGAACGGAAAAGTAGGGATGTGGAGTCGCTGCTACGGGAGTAGTACAGATATGGCGGAAGTCGCATCAAGGGTAAATGTATGAAACGTGGAGATTACTGAGTGATACCATACAATGTTTGAGTGGTATGAGAGACGACATATCCAAAATGAATAATCATGAGCTGCAGCTTTCGCCTTAGGGTAATGAGGTGAGACGTAGGCAGTATGGTGCCCAAAAATGGAACGAGGGATTTACATTTTCGAACAAAACTCTGCAGCTGCTAAGATGTGAAAAGCAGGATACCTTGATGGTGATGTAAATTGAGGGTTGATAAGGATGTGGTCGTTCAGTCGCAGCGCTTAGGTGCCAGATGACCTGAGGGGGCATACAAGTTGACAGGAAGAGAGTTTGCGGCGAGATGTTGACTTGTGACTATGTCGGTAAAGCGATAGAACAGTTCAGGTGAGAGAACGGCGTTTTTTTTTGGTGTTGGTAAGATGTGGGGAAAGACAAGCCGTGTTGTGGTGAAGCTATGAGTGTGGATTCGGTGAGTATTTAGAATTTACGGTCGCGTCCATTAGTATGTTCCTTTTTTCCCATAAATGTAGTTATTTTATTAGCGGGAGGTGGCGGTGTTCCTCTCGCGACGAAACGTGAGATCAGGCGCCAACATTCACGTCATCTTACAAGGCATTTCGCCTTGCGGTATCTCCTCAGCGGAGCAGTGTCCTGTCAGAATGAGTTCTAAGCTTCTGAAATGCCAGTCGACATACGGTAGTATTTTGCAAATGTATGCTTTGGTAAAGGGAGATGAAGGGACAAGTATAAAGAAGGAGAGATCGCTGTCGGTGGACCGTTAATTAAGGAACTGGTCCGGCATTCGTCTGGTATTGATCTGAAGAAACGTGTAACTAGTACATATCTGAGAAGCCCGTCGCTAGAATTTTCCTTCGTGATGTCGAATCTCACGAATCCAACGCGAGCCTGTGGGGAAGTGAGGCTGTATATAATGAAGCTGTGATTGTTTATTTCGTGTTTCTGGTCGCGTCTACTGGTAAGGTCATTGGTCCCGTAAATCATGTGCATGTTTTATCGCCTGAGGCGGCTGTGATCTTCCCCCGATGCTTGGCGACATACATGTCGGCATGAAGAGATTTTTCCTAACCGGGTATCTCCCACCAGCGGGTCACAGTCCCAGCCGGAACAAGCTCTACGTTCCCGACTGGTCTCCTGAGATATACGAGTACGGTAGTACAGATCATGTGAGTGTAAGGGAAGAGGACACCACAAGGAAGAGAAAGGAAATAACTCGTTTATCGGAGAAGCCACGGAAAACTACCGATCAAAGAAGCCAGCCTGTAGAATTCTCTTCAAGACAGCGCCTAAATTCGACCTAGCTGACAAGCTAGTGTCGAATATTCTGCCAACGTCGGGTTAAACCCTATGACCTCCTAATTTGGAACACTGCAGTGACATCACTTGATGGCTTTAGCCTTCGAGGGTCTGTAGGGCTGTGGTGTGGAAGATGCCGTGAGGAGCTGCTGTGGCGAGTAAGATGCTGTGGTGTGGAAGATGCAACCGGAACGGGGGTAGCTGCGTCGCGGAGGGAAGTGGGCGGGGCCGTGGGATGCGCCGGAGCCGCGTCTGTAGGCGGGGGGGGGGGGTGTCTGCGCCTAAACGAAGGCGCGCCGCCTGTGACTTTTACGGCGCGTGCGTCGGCTGTCGCCCGCGCGGGCGAAGGGGCGATGGGCAATGGGGCGCACGAGGGGCGGCCAGGGGGGCGGCTGTACACCAGGCCTATACACGTTGGACGGCGCTTTTGGAGTCTGGTCGAAAGGGGGAGCTGAATTTTGGGTCTATATTAATCTGGCTTATAATCTTTTCAGTTCTTCTTCTAATTAGAAAAAATAAATAAATACTATTAAATTAATGCATTTCTTTTACGTAGTAAGACACGGAAATACCAAGTCACGGAATCATTCAATCTCTAAGACATTAATAATTTTAAAAATTCGTATAATCAAAAGTTTAAATTTATAAAATAGTACTATAACGTTGAAATGTGGATATTCACTGTAATAGTCTTCTCATATGTGTGAACTCTTCAGTAGTACTAAATTCTAGGAAATTCAAATGCTTATTGGAGTATTTCATAGTCAAATATTTAACTCTTAAATAACATTGTATATCGTATGGTATCAAATATTTTCTATATATTTCAATTATACCCCTAATAAATATTGTTTATGTCTGGTAATGTTCATGATAATATTACAATGAATTTGTTTGAAACTTTCGTCTAATATTCAAAATGTGGAATGTGGGTCATAAAATAAACTACAAATATATGGAGAATAACATACATACGAACACTACTGAAACAACAAATTTTGTGTTTCCCAACATCTCCATTTTTTATTTGAATATTTTAAATATTTGCTATCTCGTTCATTAGACTAATAAAATAAGAAAGTTTCACAAAAATTAAAAACCACGGATATACACTCATTCTGCGCAGTGTAAAACCTGAAAACAGAAATCCACTAAAGTGGTTCAGTGACAACATCCATTGCCGCTGCAGCATCTCTCACTAGGAGTCCTAGAGTTTGAGTCTTGATGGTGGTGCATTTAGGACACTTTCTATAGCTGGATCGAATTCAGCAACTGACGATGTTAGAAGGAGGTTACTCTGACCTGCAGTTTCCCATGGTTTCTCTAATAAGACGAATGAGTGCTTAGTACCCTAACAAACTGGCTATGGATCGTGCGCGATCTTTCCTTCCTCTTCTTTGTACTGCTTTAGCATTTTGTCTTCTCCAGAGAGCGACCTAGCTGACAAGTTAGTGTCTAAAATCCTGCCACCGACTGAACTGGAACTCCTGAGCACTTACTGGAAGTCCTGAGCACTTCACGTAAGTCGTGTCGTTTCATTCCAAAGCTTGTCTCCCGTTGGTACTTGGCAGGGGAAGATCCTTTGGAAAAAAGCCGACGTGTTGTTTGACGCCGAATCTGACATCCCAGCACGGAGGAACACCGCTATATCCCGGCTAAAACGTGCACCACACTTACGGGATTACTAAATCCGTAGGCTCGCCTGGAAAAACGGTGTTCATACTCACTCACCTTCAAAGCAAAGTAAAGCGGAAAAAACATAATTTTTTTACAAAGCATTACCACTTCAAGTAAGTCGTGTAGTTTCTACTCCAAAGCTTGTGTCACTGTTGTCCTAGGCGGCCCATTCCTTCGGGCAAACGCCCTTTGACGGCGCCCACTGTGCCCGGGTGGACGCGGCGTGGGAGCGGCGCGCGCACACGAATTTACGGACGTCGCTCGCGTCATATCGCCGGCTGTTAGTTTAACGCCCTCCGCAACGGCGGCGGCGGCGTATTTCCGTCGCCCCGCGCGACGCCGTAAACTGCCGTTTATGGGGAGCGGGCGGCAGGCAGGCTGGCGGGCGGGCGGGGGCGACGGCGTGGGCGAAGGGCGGACCTGGGCCACGCGGGCGCCTCGCGCCCCGGGACGCGCCCCGCCCCGCAACGGGCCTCGACGCGTACACTCGGCTTCCGAGGCGGATCACTCTTCTGTAAAGCATGCCCGCGAAATCAACATCGCTAGCCGAATTCGTTAACTACGGTCCAATTAAAAAGTTGGTGGTTGACAATTACGAGTGGAAAGGAACAATATTGACAGGTTGCGGACTATACCACGGAGCATGCGTTTCCGGGACACGAAAATAAGCACCTGAAGTAAATACTTAAAAAACTAGCCTAATCATATACTCATCATATTTTATAAAGCAACACCTTAGAAGCACTACTGTCAATCTCACCAACTTATTTTTATCGGAGCGTACGTGAAGTCGCGAAGGCCATGTGAATTCGAGATATCGCGGGTTCCTGGTTGGGTGACCGACTAGAAACCCCGGAATCTAGAAACCCCGAAGACAATTGCCATAACGCATATAACGGTAAAATTCAAATACAGAGCTAGCGCCCTCACATTTCTCGAAACAAAAAGGGTTTGATGCTTTTAGTTACCCCAACATTATGGAGCAGGATGTTTTGAGATACAAGAAATTGAGCAGGGGTATTATTTTTTATTGTCTTCGGGAGGTGAATTTCAAAATTTTGAAAAGAGTCTCAATATTCGCGTGTTACGATGGTATAAATACTTTTGCCTTATGAGAAAGTAAAGGAACTAGCTTTATTGACGTGCAGATGGAGGTATATCTGTTTAGTAAAATGGAGACTGCAGGATTGCGATAAAATGTTTCACTCGTTTGACGAAACGTGTCAGTTGGTTAGTAGAAAAGAATATCAAAGTTTATCTTTATGTACAGAAATTGTATCAAAAATATTATAAATGCATGAAATAATGAAATTCCATGAGAACTCAAATACGTTAATAATGTGAGAATAATTGAATAACGATGACTGTACGTCTCAAGATGACTGTACTGTTAATCTAGTACATAGATATGCTTTACATTTTTAATAAATTTAAAGCATATTTGCATGTCATTATTATAAAATGGCGGATTGAGGGGATATTGGGAAAGGTAGGTTGGTCGGCAACGTAGTACCTATAGTATTTCATTTCCTGAAACACTCATTTCACTAACGAACCTTGCACAGTTCTGGCAGATGTTGCCTAAATAGATACGAGTTGGGCTAGCACGTTGCTATTCTTCAACCTATCACCTAATCAAGAAACTTTTGGCAAATATTTCTATCGTTTCCTTACATTCTCTTTTCCCCGAAACGAAGCAGAGCTTCTTTCTCTCTGACAGAACGCAAAACTCAGAAAGGCAATAAAATAGTTAATAGTTTCAGTGCTACTAACATACCTACCTTCTTCGCGTCAACCGTAGGAGAAAAATATCTTTTAAGTCTGGACACACTATACCTTCGAGGCGATGCGTGAGACTGGAATAACCTTTCCTCCATCGTCCTGACACCCACTGCTATACTCCCACTCAGGAACCGTGCGACTGTGCGCACCTGGGACGCCCAAGCGTGGCCTGGGGTAACATTGAAGTCAGTGTCAGTCGAATGTTTGTGTTGGTTCAACAGAAAGAATCATTAGTAATGTGTTGCAGCATTGTGCTACTAGTGATTTGCAATATCTATTCAAATGTGTTATAAATATTCATTCTTAATCAACTAATAACAATTTATATGTAACCTCCGAGTCAAAAAACTTTCTATAATGCTTGAATCACAAAAAAAAATATTAAATCACCTTCTAATGAAATTTACAGTAATCAGTGGGTCATTCTTCGCAAAACAACTCTAAAATCTGCAACAATAATTGAATTATATTTTCAAGGACATTTCTGATACTTATAGGTATCACTGGAAACTTCAAAATCACAAAACTCAGTTTTAAATCGGTATATTACGATAATCAAAGTCTGAATGTCTTACTTACATTGTGTACATTGAACTTTTAATTGCTAGGCGCCGGATATCACCAACCAGAGAGGTACGAACCCCGAAACACCAATCAATCTACTGATATTTACTCATGTTCCAACTTAAGGAGCCTCTTATATATGTGCAAGAAACGCTAAAGATGTCACCTCTGCTGACTGAACGGATTGGATTTATTATCCTGAGGTAAATAATAAATTTAATTACGATAAAGTGGTAATTTACGAAGTAGTGGAGCAACAAGAGGAACCTATGTCCGACTACATGCCCATTTTCAGAATTTCAGTTTTCAATTTCGCTTTTCACAATTTTTCTTATCACCTAATACATATCCGGGATAATACATCCACACTTTTTTTAAATTTTATTTTCCCCCGCCAATGTTTTTTTTTGCGGCAAAAAAGGGGCAGTACGTAAATATCTAACTTAAGTAATAGAAATAAGTGGTTTTTTCGGCATCCTAACGTTCACATACCCAGGGAATAGTATTTTTCTATCTTGTTTTAGTTGTTTTTTTCCTTTAGCCTTGCTGTTTCTTTGTTCCGTTCAAACACACATTCACACTTATGCATTTCTTTCTTTATTTTTTCCATTCAGTATCTCACTCATACTTATTTACAACAATCATACTTATCACGCGCACTTTTCACAGGTCATTCTTTACATTACACAGTACGTCACGGCGCTGACATTGCTCACAGCGTCTGTGATGCACGACTTCAATGGTGGCGCAATTTAACCTTTTGCTACCAAGAAATGAATCGAAGCCACTGGCAACATAATCCAATCCGCAGTCAAGATGTACGATTCTCTTCGAAAGACAAGCAGCTATGAAAAAGGTAAAGTGAATAGAAACACTGAGGGTGAAGCAAGCCGACGTCTTTTAACTATTAAAAGGTTTGATTGTCTTTTTTGCGTAAAATTACATTCTCGGTTGAGAAAACTATCTTATTATCTGTATTACAAGAGGAATCTTGTAGAAAACCGTTCTCGTCGACACTATGAGTACCTAAAGGAGTAAAAAATTTGTCGCATCTGTTAATTGTATAGCATGTTATGTTTAAAGAGATGTCTTGTCCTTTGGCTCGACAGCTCGCTATAGGCCTTGGCTGACCACCGGTAACCCAGCCTCCCGGCCATTGGATAAGGAGTTCGTGTGATTAGCATGAAGTCATACCTTCATCGTATATTCTGGTCTTCATAACCTTCGAGTGGGTTTTCTCATCGTCACTCAGCAATAGATACTGGGGCATTTGTAAGGAAAGCGCACAGTTGTAATTTTGCCTCGGCCGGGAATCATACCCAGGGCAGCGTCGTGGAAAGCTAGCACGCTAACCAACGAACCACCGAGGGCGCACTGTTGAATACAACGAGGCATTTATGAAACTAAAAAGAGACAAAGCAATATTAGAAGTGTTTTCCTCAAACTTAACCCTGTTCATTGCGTATGATTACACTAATAATTGAGGTTGAACCTTTCTGGAACATGGAATGTAGTTTAACGAAATAAAGTGATCTAAACAACAACTTCTCTTCGTTTTCCACATAAAGCTAAGGATACAACATTAATGTTCCTTGTAATATTGAACCCCATGCTACGGGTAGTGCTTATAAGATGTACTACTTTTAACGTTGCACAATTTTCTCATGAATTTTTCAAGGTAATGTGATCACGTGTTTAGATAATATGCTGCTCAGCGCGCAATAATTACTACTTTCCTTGTAAGGAAGTCTTCGCTAATTATGGATCGTTCTTTTTGTGTTATTATCCACGTGGTGACAGCCAGTTTCAAGCAGGTCTTTATAATTAACAAATAAAATGCATCAAAGTTTGTTGTCCAGGCACAAATTTGTCTCCGTCGTTCTTTTACCCAAGACGTTCAGTCTGTGTCTTTGATACTTAAAACACGATGATATGACAATTTAATATAGCGTCACTTGTTTCTTCGATGTTACTAAACATTTTGACTAAACTCTGGTAGGCAGCTCACGTTATTAATAATTATAGACAAATTCTGTCATAAGAATACCCAAAGAGAGATTAATCATGATGGCTGTTTCAACACCCTATCTTTAATTTCTACAAATAGGGAACAATAATGACCATCCCATGTAATTTAGTAATTAATTATCCTTGAGGAATGGACATATCAAAATGAGTTGCTCGTTCTTTGGCAGGCAATTTGTCTTTAACGAAATGTCGCTCATAAGAAAAAAATGATAATCGCTGAGTTTCAAAAACATATTTTTAACATTCATTTCTCAAGTGAAAATACATGTAATAATTTATATTCTATTGAGTCAAATATCATTGAACAGACGTCGCCAGCAACAAGCTAGAGTTTTATATGTAGTTTTAACCTCAAAATCGTTACATGTTGATCCCCAAATTTATGAATCTTCTGAGCGAACGCACCGTTTTTAAATCTGCTCTGTTAGCTACTAGAAGAAAACACGACAGAAAGAAGTTAATAAAACTAGCCTTATTGGCTCTGATCTACATTCCGGAAATATAACCTCAAGTTTACACATTCAACTAGGAGACTGACAGTGACCGTTACCGTGTACATACACTTCAGGACACAGGATAAATTGAAAGTGGCCGAGGTGCCCATTGCAATGGGTGATTTACATGCGGGTTTCAAATCAGACTCTGCAATCCCGCTCGTTGTCATCAGTATCTTTGTTTTGGGGTGAGTATATCAGAAATTAAGTTATAAAATGAAAAACCAAAACATTAATTGTATATGGATATTGTTTAGCTAAATGTTTTCTATGCCATCTGCTATTTTCTTTAACAATGCACATTTACAAGTTTTCACACGAAAGGTCTTCGACATTTGCACTTAATTAGTGGTTAAGGAACAACACAGGTGTTCCACTCGTAATATATTGTTCTGAGGAGTCAAACTACGAACTTGTACACTGAATTTGAACTTGGAGCAATGAATTTGTTGATGCATTTAATATATATCGGACAACTCTTAACCATATTATATCACGTGTATTTTCACATATATAAACAATATATGCATCGAAAAGAACATATAGGTATTCTAAAAACTAACTAGCTCCTATCACAGTTGCAACGATGTCTATGAGGTTAAATATAATTACGGAAAGCCACAATGACATGAAGGAATGCAATTAGTAAATTAAGTTTGCGTTTGGTGCAATAAAGCTTTAACTGCATGTTTATTATCTCTAACAATATTGGGAAACTAAAATGTTTTCACGCAATAAATTCACCCATCTTGAATGTTCCATGGGCGAGTAGGGTAGTTATTTGTTGCCAGAAATCGCCTCGCCAATTTAAAACGAAGCTTGGGCTCGTAATTTTCAGCTTGTAAACATAGCTGTAACTGCAAGTATCAGGATGCCAGATCTAATTATTTTATTGCTCGTGCGATCATCCTGTAACGACATTACGTCAAGAGGCGAAATGTCAAGGAGTCTAATACGCTGCGCTCTTAACTCAAGACAGGTCCGGTCTCATTTAAAGGTATAGCGTCGGATTAGCTTTTCCGATTACTTTATTATACTAACTCCAAATGAGGTTTCGGAAAGGGGACATCTGTCGAAATATAATTGACGTAACCCGTTGAGATAAAATCAACTAGCATCATATTGCGCCAAAGAAGTAATAGATTTGAATTTCAAAATAGAGACTTGAACTGAAAGAGAGCAACGTTTCGAGAGAAGTATTTTTGCTACATGATGCTCTACTTATGTCCTTTCACGTTTCTCCAGTTTTTAACAACTTTTTTGAATACTAGTGGACATTGTATTGATACTTGTCAATCTAATCCTTTTCATTGTGATTTTTAACGAATATTATGTTGTTAGCCATTGACTACAAAATCGGTTTTCCCGTCCGGTACGTTTCCTTTCTAAGTAATACTGAGGAAATTACGTAGTAAAGATTCGAGTTTGTTCGAATCAGCTCTGAACTACGGCTCATTTAACTGTAACTAATTGAACGTAACGTAACTAATTTAATGTAAGTGTAACATGTTTTAATGTAAAATAACTAACTTAAGGAGAAACGCGATCATTCCGCTGTAGAGATGCACTACAGGCGTGAAAGGAACAGAAACAGAGTTTACAGAACAAGTCTTTCAGTTGCATCCAAAATACAGATGAAAATGAGATAGAACCGTCGAGTTGAAAAAAAATATAGTTTACTTAGAATCTTTTTATGACTTTTGCAGAGGCGGCAGTGGGAGGAACAACTGCAGAGGGGGCGGCAAGCGCAGGGCGAACAGGAATATGAGGCGAAACCTTCTCCCTCCGTTTGAGATGACGGGCGATGCAGGTGGGCGGCTGAGGCGGTGCCGGAGGCGCGCTGCGTCGACGGGCGATGCGGTGAGAACGTGACGCGGCGTGGAACAGGGCCCGCCGCCGCCGAGCGACGCGCGCCGGCCGGCGCGCCCGCCGCCGGCCGCCGGCCGCCGGCGGGCCGCCGCCGCGCCGCGCCGCCGCCGCGCCGCCGCCGCCCGCCGCGGCCGCCGCGCCGCCGCGCCGCCGCCGCCGCCGCCGCCGCCGCCGCGCGCGCCGCTGCCGCTGCGCTGCTGCCGCTGCCGCTGCCGCTGCCGCTGCCGCCGCCGCCGCTGCCGTCGAATCATGACGGAGGAGGCTGCCCGGCGGCGTCGTGACCGGACTGGCGATGCGCCGCCGCCGCGCCGAGCAGGTGCCTCGCGCAGGGGGTCACCAGCTCGCGCCTGGCGGCCGCGCTAATGCTGCCGCCTCTATGGGCACGATGGACGGGGATCCTGAGAACGTCAATAAAAGGTATGTGGGACGGTGTCAGCCAATGGCCCGAAAATAAATTGCGAAGTATTTGAACGAAAAATTTGTTTATATGAGAAATAGTTTTATATGCACTAAACAATAAGTTACATATATTTTCTTCAAGTTTGCTTGCAATTTTTAAGATGTACATTGTCATATAATGTCAAAACATTTTCTTTAGTGTTAGCGGACTTTCTTTCTAAGAACTAGTGCAACATTCACTATGATTCGACAGCAACACTCTATTAAATATAGAACAGACCTGACTGTAAGAGAACGCCAGTGTTTTCAGGAAGCGATTACGCAGGTGTGGGTTTCGAATTGTTTTGGAGGATAAGCGTTGCAAGTCGAAACTATCACGTGGTCATAATAATAAAACTTCAATGTGATGAAACAGTAAATCGGTACCTTAAAAAAATTAATAAAATAAAATAAAAAAAGTTTAAAAACGCTGAGGTCAACCGTTGACCTTCCCAAATCGAAAGAAACTTTTAAGAAGACATGGCTTATTAGTAACGAAAATGTGATACTAATTCTTAACTAATTTAATACCCCCATTCACCCCCCCCCCATGTCCACGGAAGTGAATGATAATGATATATAATTGGCAAGACGTTTGCAATGTATTCATGCATGATATGAGAAGTCATTCGCATGGTAAAGCTCACGAATGTCACTGGATTCGAACACTCTTCTTTTAGCTCAGCATTCTCGAATGATGCATACAGTTCCTACTCCACTTAACAGTATCAATTTTTTGTTCGTAAATGAAATATTAGAATTATGAAAGGGAATCAGTATGGATTAATACCAACATTTCTGGGTCATAATTACATTTTTTCGTACATTTTACTTGATACATTTAATAAATGTACCAATCGCCCATTGCATTGCTTCTAGACAGTAAATTTATCTTCGTTATCTCCAGACGGCCGTTTTTCTAGATGCCGCCGGAGTGGGTGTTTAATTATATTGTCAGTAGTACTGTCAAATGAAATTTGTATCTCGCATCCAATGAAAATAGTTTTAGTTATTCGTAAACAAAATACTACTTGGAATGAAATATTCCAAACAACGCTGGTTGCTACTTTATTCATAATTCAACGAAGTACAGAAGAGGGAAAAGTATTCCTGAACAGCAAAACTTTATGCATATTCTGTTTCTCCCTGATATCATCATATTATATCTAGTTTTGAGGAATACATCATTAATAAAAGTAAATAAGTAACAAATATATTATTGGCTTGCATTAAATCTAAGTTTACGATCATGGAAACCAACGCGCTATCGCTTCTTCACGAAAATTAACTTCTTCAAGCGAGCTGCTCCTTTTCTGTAACTTCTTATTTTCCCTCTGTAAGACCTTCCTAATTGATGAGTGTCTTTCACATATCTTACAGTAGGCAAGAAACAAGGATTACAGCTCGATGGGTATCTCGTTTCTTGACAAGGTTCTCACCATTGCAATTTGCTTCTGCCTTTCCCGTTTCACCTCCACGTTCCTCCACACTTTATACCACGTTTCACCTCCACGTTCACGGAGGTGTGTGATAATGGTATATAAATGACATGATACTCGCAATGTATGATATGAGAAGACAGTCCCATGGTAAAGCTCACGAATGTTTTACGCTGGACTCGAACACGCTGCTTTCGGCTCAGCGTTCTCGAATGTTTACAGTCCTTAAGCCACATAAGCTTAATAATCTGAACAAAAGAAAGTTACTTGTTTTCTCTTATGTGCTGTATGGATAAAATTTGTTCTTTATGGAGAACGAGGATACACCAGGATTATGTAAAAATATTTTACGATGTTTTATCGCAGAACAAATGCTGTGGATTTGAGGGTGAGTGTACAGAATTAGATATTTTGTAATAAATAAGTTTGACGTTTTCATATGTTCATTTCAGCCAAGATGGGTGAAAACATGATTGAAAATCACGCTGAAAAAACTTTGCAATCTCACCTGCACATGTTTAGCACACGAAACGCAGTATTCGTAATCAGTATGCTTATTACATCCTGTTGTAGCTACGAGCACGATTCACTGAACATGAGCGCATTAACGGGGAAAGAGACGTGCATTGTCAGTCTACGTATTCGTTAAGCGCGGTGCATCTGACGGGCGCTGCACGAACCTGCCCTGAGGGAGGCGAGTTGCCGAGGCACGTGTGCTCTCCCCGATCGCGGGTGGCGCCCGACCCGCTCCGCGCAGTCCAGCCCAGCGCAGCGCCACGCTCCCACTGAAATTAAATAACCCACTGAGCGTAAAACCACTCATTACGGGCGGCCGGCCGGCTCAGGCGCGCGCTGGATCGTCGCCGCCCCCGCGGTTGAACCCCCCCGCCCCGCCCGCCCCGCCGCGCCCCGCCCCGCCCCGCCCCGTCTCGCCCGCCCCGTCTCGCGCCCCGCCCGTCTCGCACCCGTCTCGCCCGCGCCCCGGCCCGCCCTGCCCCGCCCGCCCGGCCGCCCTGCCACCGCCCCGGCCCGCCCCGCCCCGCCCCGCTCCGCCCCGCTCCGCCCGCTCCGCCCCGCCCCGCCCGCCCCCGCCCGCCCGCCGCCCCGCCCGCGCCCGCCTCAGGCACGCACGGGTCTTCGCTGGGCTTTCGTCTGGCTTTTTGTCGAAGCCTCACCGGTAACGGCGAGACCACATCCACTCCGCAGTCATGCGCCGAGCCGGCTGGCCGAAGCGTTTTAGGCCCTCCCGTTCCTCTCTCAATTGTGTTCTACGTTTCCATAAGCACGAGGTCCGCCTTCATTTTAGCATTGATCCTATGCCATGTTTCTGCCGTACAGCTGTTTGTAACGAGGATTATAACTGTAAGGTAGTCAGTTCCACTGTCCCCATCTTTTTGTTTTATTGAATTGTCATCCCTGTCAATCTGGGACTTTCTATCACTTTTCCCAGTTTGCTGTCTTTATCCGCCATTTTTGTATTTTACACAGATTCTGTTTTCTTTCTATTCTTCCTTACTTCTCCATATCCATATTTCACTGAATCGTCTAATTATATGCTTCTCGTTATCACATTTCCTCAGGAGTGCACAGTGTGAAATTTGAGTGTCCACTTTGAATCACGCCCAAATCCGAGGAAATCACGTCCGATTAGACTGTGCGTTTGATGATGGAACAACGACGGATGATAAGCAATATTTGTCAGAGTGTATTTGGTCTTTGTTTTATGGACAGACAATTTTATTTTCTGTCTATTATATAATGATTTACGGATGAGCGATATTTACTAAGTGAACTGACTGAGGGTAAAGCCAATCATTGCGAGCGGTCGGCCAACGCAGGCGCGCTCTGGCCATTGCTGACCCTGCCCCGCCCCGCCCCGCCACGTTCCGAGCCTATCCCCCGCATGCAGGTGCCTTCGCTTGCGCCTGGCTTTTTGTCGAAGCCTTCCTAGCCACGGCGAAACCACATCTTCAGAAACTGTAGCCATGCGCTGAGCCGCCTGGCCCAAGATTTTCTTCTTGATTCTTAGCCCTTCCAGTTCCTCCCTCTGTTACTATTACCTCCTCCGCTTTCTTCAGGCCCGACGACCGCTTCATCGCCATCATCGTATCATTGAACCTATGAAATGTTTCTGCCGAACAGTTGTTTGTAACGAGGACTCTACCCGTAAGACCTTCCCCGAAGGAGGTTACCCTCGCCCAGTCTCACCAGTAACATCCCTGGCAACGGCGAGACCCCATCCTCCAGACTCGTAGCCATGCTCTGAATCTTCTTGTGTGGAGCATTAGCCCCTCCCGTTCCTCTTTATATTACCTATCACCTGTTTTGTTTCCTTCGAGCCGCTGCATCCACTTCATCTTCACAATTCTCCAAGACCATGCTTCTGCCGTACTGGCGTATACAGAGGGTTTTTACGTGTGTAGCGAGTTTACGTATACATTATATACGTAAGGTAGTGAGTTTCACCTTTCCCAGTTGTTGTTTTTTTCATTGATTTGTCGTTCCCGTCGATCTAGAAGATTCTAAACTGTTTTAACCCTTTTTCCCCGCTCCCTGTTTATCGTTCTTGTACTTTACAATTTTACTTTACTTGCTCTTCTCTTACATGTTTGTGTTGTACAGCCGTTTAAAGATCATATTATGTACGTAAGCTACTCTGTTCCACCGTTACCAGCTTTTTTTGTTACATTGGATTGTCGTTACCGCCGCTCTGGAAGTTCCTTAACTCTACTAATTATTTTCCTTGTTCCCTAAGGCCCTTTGCCGTTCTTGTATTTTCCAATTTCCTTTTTCTTTATATTTTCCCTTGATTTTCCAACATGCATTGGTCTAAATTTTTAATGTTCTTGTATATGCTCCATGTGAGTTCATTTCTCAGCGGTACACTTTGCGAGATTTGAATATCTACTTTTAATCACGACCGATTAGAGGAAACCATTTGAGTGGGAGGTATGCTTTGGATGCCGATATGGGCTGGATGATTAAGCAATGACGGACGATGAGCGATATTTGCTAAGTACGTATTAAAGTGACGAAGTTATAACACGTACGGCAGGCATCACACGAAATGCGGTGAGTAAGGCATTGGATTGTCGGGCGTGCTTTAAAGGGCTGCGGTTACAAGCGAAGAAAGCCGTTGACGGAGCCGGCAATCAAGCAGTTCGTGGCCTTGAGGGACGTTGGCGAGATAGGTATTGAACCGCGAAAGGTCGTTTAAGCACGGCATCGCTCAGCGCTCAGCGCTCGATAGCAGTGGGTATGGCGACCGATTACGTCTAATATGATGGAATGTGTGGGTGAGGAAATGGCAGGGGCAGGTGACGGGGTGGGAGTATAGCAGTCATTTGTAAAGTACCGTCAGTAGTGAAGCGGCAAATTTGTTCTGTGGATGTGCGGTGACGTACGCACATATTGATTGACGGATTAGTGACCGCGAGCGCGTCAAATGCGAAAATAAAAAAAAATAGTTCTGTAAGTGTAGTGCATGTTTTATCGAGGGAGGTGGGTGTGATCTTCCTCCGTTTAATGGCGAGATCCCGCGCTGATCTACCGTCGGCTAGCGGGGTTTTCCTCAACCGGGTATCTCCTACCAGTGGGACACCACCCCAGCCGGAACAAGCGTGAAGTTCCTGCCCTGTCTCCCGGCATGTGTGGTAGGGTAGTGCATGTTAGTGTAAGTGTGTGTAAGGGGTGAGGATAGGATGAGGAAGAGGAGACATCGCCCGCGATCCGTGGCCTGTTTGTTAGGGTACTGCTCCGGCATTCACCTGTTGTTGATTGAAGACACCAAAGAAAAATTCCGATCAGAGCAGCCAGCCGCTAGAATTATCCTCCCAACAGCGAATGAATCGACCTTGCTAAAAGTCTAGTGTCGAAATCCCTGCCACCGTCGGAAACTCGAACGTAGGATCTCCCGGTCAGAAGCACTGCAGTGACATCAGTTGATGCCCTCAGCCCTCACTCCCAGTACGTACGCACAGTATGGCGACGAATAATATCCGACGTGCTGGGGAGGGGGAGAGGGGGCGGGCAGTGTAGTAATTCGTGGCCGTGAGTGCGCATGCCCGATGGGCGGGGCGCCTAACGAGCTGATGTTTATGGGCTGCGCGCGGCGCGTGAGTCAACGCCGGAGAGGCGCTGAGACGCTCGAGGCCGCGGCAAAAGGAGGGCGGACGCGTAGCAGCTCTAGAATGTGGGGGAGGGAAGACCAAAATTATCCCTCCAAAACTGGAATGCACATCACGTTTTATTTTTAAAATTTTGATGGAGTTATAATGTAAATCCAAGCAGAGTCATTTCCGGGGTAAAGATAACTCCCTCTGGGTTCTGCACAAAGAGATGAACGGATTGAATTGAATAGATGTCTTATTTTAAGTGGCGAGACTCGGGCCATCATCTTCTCATCGGGCTCTTCCGTCTGACCACGCATATTTCGCTACGGTCCTTTCACCAACTCGCGAAGAAAGGTGGTATTTCTTGGGCGAGAAACAGGCGATTTGAATTTAGCTCAGAGGCGTTATTTACGCTTGTGAATGGTTCTTATATAATTTTGCTGTGAAATGTACACATTTAGACGAGTATTTTCTAGTGTCAAAGAAGGGTTTGTTTATTATGAGTGGAATAGGTAATCCACTAGGTAAATTTAGTAAAAAGTATCTCATGCGTGAAAATCGACTTACCTCTTTGAGACAAAAAAAATCAAAAAAAGCAATTAGTAGATGAACGGAATTAGATTGAAAATAATAACAGATTGCAATTGCGCGCAGCCTCTTCCTACTATGGGACAGATGTGCGGTGACGGTCGAATGAAAATGCGAGAAATCCGATAAATTAATCAAAATCTTTTTAGGGATATCTGTGGTTTTAAGAAAGAAATATTGCAATAATTTTATTCATTGGTAACATTAAGGAGATGCTAGTGGTGCTGTTTCTTCATATATGAAATTATTTACTTTGAATTTGCGTTGCACAGGAAAATATACCAGTTCTAATGTTTTACAAGTATCTTCCACTGATCTTCAAAAATTAATAATGATATTTACTTATTTGCAAGGAAGTTGAAATTGATTCTCAACTTAAAAATCATTGAAATAAAATATCTTCTCTTCTTGATTTTTTTCAAAAAATAAGAAGGAAATGCAAGCCGTACCAAATTCTTTACTCTGGGTCTTGTAAGATGCAGAATGTTTATTTCGAAACAATTTTGATGAAAATTGGTACAACATAGGTACTCATTGAAAAGACTTTACAAATTTCAGTGATGTTAATGTATGGTTGCTCAACTGGTAACTGACGCATATATACATGGTGTCATCCGACTCCTCCCTCCCCCAGGCTATCCCTAGATTCAATAGTGAAGTGTACTTATAAAAAATTGACATAAATGGTTTTGGTTATATGAAAGGTGAAGAAGGTAAAGCTAGATACCGATCTTGATATTTGTTGAATTTATTAAATGTTTTATTGTTCTTTTCAGTTTGCAAACAATATTGTGCCTAATTTTTAATTATTATTGCGAATAAACGTTTCCCTTTCATTTTGGAATTAAAAGCGTCATAACTTCACCGTTACAGTAAGCTACCATATTCAAATAAAACGTTCCATGAACAGATGTCGATATTACGGGTAGATCTATAAGTTGTTAATGTATTGGGAAAAATAGGTACAGGTTGTGTATTGTATACATAAAATACCTATGAATAATAAAATAATAAAACTATATTCAAATTTACGGGGTATTTACATAGAATTATCGGCCCTAAATAAATAATGAAATCGTAATTTTTATTTTTCCCATTAAGTAAGTTTTTTAATGAAAAATGAAAACCATCTCAATATATTGTGTCGCCTTGAGCGCAGCCTCCTCCACTGAACCCCACAAGATCATAACGCAGGGAATCAGAGAATAGAATCGGTTTCCGCAGGGTGGCTGAGGCCGCTCTCGAGAATTCAATTCCCGCCCCCGGGATATTGATTTCTCTAAGGCCTCGGGTAAAGATGGGAGGGGGGCTGCCCGCTGAGCGTCTCACAGCCTGCGCCCCCATGGGGTGCCCCTCCCCCCGCCCCCGGCCGGAACAGGTGAGCACGCGGCTGGCACTTATCAGGCGCGGAAGGGTGTTTTTTATCGTATCTCTCCTCCTGGCCCACGTCCGAATCAGAAAGCGGCTTCAAATTTATTGTGAAATTTATCTGCTACAGATATTTCAATTGTGTGAAATACGATTTACTAGAATCTCTCTCTGCGTGCGGGTCGGTGTAGTTGGGCGTTTGAAAATGAACAAACTTAAAAAGTGAAAAATGAATCTCGTTTTCAAGGATTGTACAGATAATTTTATAAATACAAAGGATTTTTTCTTTTTCCTTCCTTTTTTTAGTATTTTTCTGCATTAATTTAAAAAGATTAACGTTCTCGTTTAATTTTTCTCCAAAAGCAACAATGTTAATTATCAATGTTAACACGAAGTGGAAAGTACAGGGTCTCCATAAATAAACGTTTACATTAATTGTACTTTTTTTACTGAGTAAATTAAACTCTGTGGTAATGATTGTAAAATGTATTGCCTACTGGGCTATATGCTTATTTTAAATATACGATTGTACGGTCCTTCTCTGACGTCTGTTGGTCTTGTTTTGTCAAGGACGCTCATTCAATTTCAAGCTCGTAAAATTTAAATGCCGATACCGGGGAAATGCGTTCTTTTTGTCCTAAAAGAAGCAACAGTATACATTAAACATGATTTTTCCGCTCCAAATCTCGTTAGAGAGTCTCTTCTGAGTACCGAAGAGTTTTTAGTCGGCGATTCCTCGACAGCATTAAATACGACGAAACCGCTGGACTTGTAAAAGTAGGAGTAATGGCCCAACTTTCCGCCCTAATGCCTGCGTTGCGCATTGCGCTCCCGCGCATGCGCACAGACAAGGCGGTCGCGCAGACAAGGCGAAGCCTCAGGGCAGGGAACGCGCGCACAGCTCATGCCATGTGTTCGCATAATGCGACACGTTATGAAGACCAAACATGTTTTAGCGTTGCGGAGAGTACTACGGTACCCCCTCCGCGAACATCGCTCTTCCCCAGAGGCCATTTCCACGCGGTATTTTACGACCCAGAACAAAGTCAAGATTTGTGGAACGAGACGTCGTGAGAAATGAACCCCTATGTCGTCGGAGATATTATCTTGCGCCGCATAGTCCGTGCGACGAGAGACCGCTGCACTTTACATTTCTGTGGGATGAACACTGACGTATGGCGAAGACGTGTTTGAGTACCGGTCAAAAGAGGAAGCTTAAATTACCGTGTCAGGCTGACGAAGGCATGCAATTTCTCTTCGAAAACCGTTGTACTTTTGAGTTGCTCAAAGAAACGCGACCGGCATGAAAATCTCGGAAGAAAATAAATGGATATCCAAAGAATTCGGGGACTTAACTGTGCAGAGAAGAGCAGTGCTAAATACAAGGCGGCGGCGTCAACTTCGCGTGGTCTGACGTCTGAGGGCTTCTCTGTAGCCAAAATTCTCTGGCGGGGTGGGCGTGCTGCGCGGCGACGGGGGCGGGGCGATTTGAGAGCTCGGCAGGAGGGATGAAGGGGGCGAGGAAGAGTCGGGAGAAATAATTACGTGGCCAGGCAAAACACACAAACACCTGCGGCCCGCGGCGCGACGATGCAGGCCGCGTCGGCGTCGGCGTTCGCGCGCCAGGCACAAAAACCAACACCTTTCCTCTCCCCCTCTCTTCCTCCCCCTCTTCCTCCTCCCCCTCCCTCGTCCCTCGGTCGCCGCCCCCACGGCCTGCGCCTCTTTAACGTGTTATTTTCTATATAGCGTTTTTTTTATCCCGGCCCCGCGCGACCACCTCTCCAAACCAAACAACTACCCCTTAATTTTCTTGCACTTAACTGGGCAAACAAATCTACACACCCCCTGCCGGCCGTCATCGAGGCGTGCTCTCTCCCACCCCCGTCCCCGTCTTCCTCCGGGACAAGGCGCAGCGCGATCGGCAAGTAGGGGTGGACAGAGCGTATGCAAGAGGGGAAGCTGAGAAAAGCAAATATTAAGGATGTTCCTTTGTGTAAATTGAACACTTCCTGTGTGAGCGTGGGTGTGTTGTTGCTGCCATGTCTTATACTCCGATGTTTGTTTGGAACTAGGGTTTGTGGTCCACTATGTGAATTCAGTGAATCTCAACGTACAAAAAATTCCTTTCAAATGGTAGTTGTTACGTTTGAGGCGTCGTAAAGTAAAGATATTTCTGGAATAAATAGCTGAAATATAATGCGTATTTCTCAAAATACTACAGGACATTTTAAGTAATTTAAGTTTTGAAAATGTTGAAAATGACGAAAGAAAAAAATGTTGGATGAATTTTAATATTATTTCTTGAACATGGCTATAGATATCTATAGTAACTCCGTGTTAATCTGCGTACTGAGGGATTCTACAAATGCAAACTTTATTCATGTTAGACGCTGATTATCTGACATTTTACACTGATATCAAGTCATTAAATAACTTAGTAAATCGACAATGATACAGAAAGTTTGATTACGTTTCTTATTTAGGATGACGCAAAAATGAAAACTTATGGAATTTGACGGTAAAAAAATGGGGTGCAAGTGAAATTAATTCCGAGAAACTTCCATCATGAACAGAATCTGCTATGTAAAAAATCTTAAAAAATAATATTAATAATCTCACAACACCCTCAGATGACTGATCATAATTCTTTTCATCCTTAGAGTACTTTGGCTGTTTTTCACAAGGAAATACAACCCGTTTTTTGCTTACATTTAACAACAGCAATTTAATCGAGTGATGTGTAAACAAGAATCATTTAGCGATGTTCCCCACTTCCGCTTCGTGCCCAGCTGGAACGGTGGAGCCTCCCGTTTACGGCAGGTGCATGCCGAATTAACATGGTGAGAAAACCTTCACCTCTCTTCGTGCGGGCGGCGTTCCGTGTAGGAAGACGGGCGCTGATTGCAGATCGTCTTCTCGCTCGCGAGTGTCGAAGCTGTCGTCTCCACCTGGCTGAGAGGCGTCCCTCACGCCTTCGAGCGAGCAACCGCTGCCATCGCCACCTTCCTCATCGTCGCCATGCATCTTCAACGCGGTGTTAGCTTTGTCCAGCCGTGTTTCGATAGTTGGTTGGTTGTTGGTGATTCCGGGTACCTCAGCTGGTAAAATCATTAGTCGCGTAAGTGTGGTGCAGGTTTTTTCCCCCGATAGGTGGCGGTGATCTTTTCCCGCTTGATGGTGAGATCCGACGCCGACCTACTGTCGGCTAGCGAGATTTTCCTACCCGACTTCCCGGTCAGAGGCACTGCAGTGACATCAGCTGACGCCCTGAGCCAACTCTCCCGGTACAAGCGTGGACGTTGTCTCCACCTGGCGGTTTGGCGTCGATCCCTCACGCCTTTGAGTGAGCAATCGCTGCCACCGCCACCTTCTCCATCGTCTCCGTACAACTTTAACGCGGTGTTAGGTTTGTCCCGCCGTGCTTTGAAGGGATTATGGCGATACCATTGCAATGTTACTTTTTTGGCATCATCATTATGCCTCATTATCACCTTACCTTCACCAGTTTGTTAATCCCTAAAGTGCCACCTCTCCTTACTTTGTCGTGTCGGCCAATGATCGCCTCATCACGGTTTCAATACTCCTCCACCATTTTTCCGCTTTCGTGTCATTAACATACGTCTTTACAGTCGCAGTTTTTCCCACCCCCACTTTACAATTTTTAGGACGGTCACTGGTGGCGTAATGGCTAGAGTATACATCTTCCACCACTGAGGTCTGTTTTTGATACCACGAACAATTCATGTGGTAATTGTGGAGAACAAAGCAAGTTTTCGCGGGATTAACCCATTTGGATCACCGGTCTCAACTTCTCATTGGACCAGGGCACCAATGAACTTAGAAGTTCAAGAGATCCTAAACATAAATTAATACGTTACCATTTTGAGACGATTAATACTGCATCTCTCTTGTTGAGGAATTAAAATCATATCGGAGAAACTCTGTCATAAAGTTTTTAAACATACCATAGGTGATATTGCTTTGATGTTCTACTACATCACATCCGACCACACATCATCTACAGTCCTTGGATCTTTCACTTCGTGCCTCATTGCTTACAATCAAGACGTATCCCCACATCTCCATCTCTTCCCCATTTTTCCACTTCTGTCCAATTTGGTCTTCTATGATCTTCCCTTTAACTGCATATTTTGTGACCGTTGCTTCCACATGTCGATTTCTCCAGTAGCATGCACTCTCTAGTCACCTTCTCGTCCTGCTTTCAATTCACATCTGCTTTTCGATCATTCGCTGCCATCTCTGCAATGGACTGACCGCCTACACTCCTCCAAAATCGTCGCCTTCTCCACTGCCTGCGGTGGTGCGGCTCGATAGGCAGAGCGGCAAAGGCCGCTGACAGGCTGGAATGCTCCCGAGAAGAATTGATGACTCGCGAGATTTCCCAGCTGTCAGGTAAAACACATATTTTTTGTCTGAGAGCAAACAATGGCAAAAAACAAATTGCCAGTTACATGGGACTCGCGCGGTTCATGTTCTAGTCCATTTGCGCGATGACAATGCCGTTTGAAGTAGCCCGAGGCCGTTCGTAAAAACGGGTCCTTTAATTCTCGACATATCCTTTTGTTTTTGTCCGAGGAGCTCTTAGGAAAGGTAGTAAATCATACTTTCTCGGAGATAGTCATCAAAATTTGCTTTTAGGCTTCCTATCTTGCGCTGCAGTATCCAATAACGTAATAACACGTTGACAATTTTCACCTTCACCATTTTCGTCTTTTCATTAATGATGTTTTGTACCCATTAGAATGTGGAAGGTTGTGATTCGCTCGCAAGAAAATTAGCTTCTCGCTCGTAAATCGAATGTTTTTTCAACAAAAATGTCTAAGGGGTTATTTGAGCATCTCACCCGGCGTGTTGAGTATTTGGAAAAGGTGGTCCTATCTTGCTATGAATCGAGTTTGTTTTTTTTGGGGGGGGAAGCTTGGCCAGCCCTCGGCGAACGCAGATGGAGGGAAAATGAAGGGAGGAGGGGGGGTGGAGGTGGCGTCGAGGGGGCGTGTCCGCGCCTGGGGGCTGGCTGCATGACGGACGGCGCGAGGATGTCGGCACCTCTCTCCAAAACACACAGCGCCCGCGCCTCGCCTCGCCGCGCCGCGCCGCCTCTCACGCGAAGCGCGCGTCAAATTGCCGGGGCGGCGCGGACACCTCCGCACACAGCCGCTGGCGCCCCGTCCGTGCCGCTGGCGCCCTCCCTCCCTCTTGCCCGCCCGTCTTCCCATCTCCTGCCCGCCACCTTTCCACCTTCGCTCCGCCGTTCTCTCCGCTCTCTTCCCTCCTGCCCGCCCGACTGTCCGCCAGACTTCCACCTTCCGCACGTTCCCGTTCCGTCTTTCGTTCTTGCCCATTCCCTCCCCTCGCCTCCTCAACTTCTGCTTACCTCTGCCCGCACTTTTCTTCCACCCGTCTTTTTGGCGGCCCCCTGCCGCCTACCCAAGACTCCCGCTGCCCGCCCGTTTCCCTTCCCACCATCGCCTCCCGTCTGCTGGTCCATCCTCCGCTCTCGCTCTCGCCTCTTATCTCCTACCTACGCCCTCGCCCTCCCATCTTCCTCGCCCTTCTGCTGCCTGACCACTTCCATCGACCCACCCCCATGCCGCCCGCCCGCCCTCTCCTCTCCTGCCCACGACTCCTCCCGTCGTGGCTGGTCCTCCTACGATCTTGGACGCGTCCTACCCTTTTGCCCCCGCCTCGCCATGCTCTTCCTCCTGCTCTTCTGCCGCCAGCCTGCCCCTCTGGCCATTCCTGTCGCCCACCCTCCCTCCCTCCCTCCTACCAGCCTGCCATCCTGCCCGCCCAGCCACCCTCCCACCTTTCCCGTCCTCTCGCCCGCCGCTCAGACCAAGGCGCCCTGCTGTCCCTGCAATTGGATGCCCCTCTACAATCACGAATGAGGCAGGGCGTCCTCCCTGACTCCACGAAAGTACCACGTTCGTGCGTCATACTTCTGTCTTCCAACATCTGCTTCACCAACTCCAAAACATCAGCTTAGTACTTGAATGAGTGAGAATTTATAGTTTTCGGGCGCGTCAACTACTTTTACGTATACCTTATTATTTACTTACGTGTAGAGCAAGTTCTATTTCGGAAGGTGGCGGTGTTCCTCGCCTTCTTGAAGGGGATACTTTGCTCGGCCTACGTGTAGGCTTGTAGAGTTTTCGTCTTCCAAGCATCTCCCCAGAGGAGTACCATCTTAGGAGGTTGGTCCCCATCAAGTGGTTATTAAGTATTCAACTGGTCACTTAATGTGACAGTGTATAACACGTGTGTATATGTGTGTATACGCGTGAAAAGGAGAGGATGGAGCAAGGATGAGGAGGAATAGATCGCGAGCGGTCAATAGACCCATCGTTTGGAATTGCTCAGGGAATCCACGGAAAACTACCAAGTAGTCGGACGCTAGAATTCACCTCCAGTGGTTGAACTGCACTCTACTATGCAGCCGGTGACAAAAATCCGCCACCTTCGAAACTCGAACTCCAACATCAACGATGCGATGCAACGAACGGTGCAAAGGCAACAGAGTTGTCTTGAACTTCAGCGGTCGGTCTCATCAACCGTGATATTAAACCTATTTACCCACTACGGCCATAAAGTCATTAGAAAAAATATTACCACAGTCAATCAGTAGTAAACACAGTCACCCATACCATTATCCGTAGCTCTCGGGAGTCCATATTATTATAATCATTATCTAAAACATATTGGTCGTTTCCTCATGAGGTTTTAACTTTAAGTTTCAATATTTTCATTACTTGAGTTGCCTACTTTATACAACCAAGGCATCAAGAAAGGCTTCTGAACTACATTGCACTTGATATCTGAAACTGATCTTGTTAAATCGACTTTATTAAACCGAGTGGCAATGTTCTGAATGTCTATTATTCTTCTTCTTCTGGTGCCATAAGTCAATTTAGGTTTCGTCTTAAAGTTTTTTGAGCATAATTCCTACATCACGCCGTGTGAGCGTTTAGTTCATTATCCAATTCACCAATATCGTCCAGTGACAATGCATTTTCTCTTGTCCATACCATATACTTACCAACGTGAATGTTGACCCTCATTAATAAACTTCTTCAGGAAATTTGCAGTTTATCGTCAATGATCTTCCACTTGTATATTTCAATAATGCACATTATACTATTTTGTATTGTGTAATAACTCAAAACAATATTTGTCTCTCATTAATATTTTTCCCTCTCGTATTCACAACCTAAAATGTTTTCCTCATATTTATCTTCATCTCTTTCTATCTTTTCTCATTGCACCATTTAGTTTTCCATTCGCCTTCTCTTCTTATAATTATTTTGTTTTCTTCCCTTGAATAATCGTTTTGCTTCCCATATTTTTTTACTAGTCTTTTTCGCTCTCTCTTTACGAACTTAATTTTTTCTCTTTCATATTCATTAACTCATTTTTTAAATTTTGTGTTCTCTTTCACCCATGTTTTCATCGTTACTCCAGCGTAATATTTTTTATTGCTTTCTTTTTCTATATTCATGCACTTTCCTTTCTACTTTCTTCTCGTATGTATCAAAGGACAATAAAAAAATTGTGCAAGTCTCATTTCCGGTGAACTCTTCGTATTTAAAACAATTACTAAGAGTTAACATTTTATAACTACGAAGTTGAATATGGAGATTTTGCTTGAAACAAAATCCGTTTTAAACAAATCAGCTCTTGAAGAAAAGTCATGTAACCTTTTTTGGAAACAATGAATAGTTTACGCCAAATTTCTGCTTGAAATTAATGAATTTGTTAAAAAAATACATTTTCTCCAAAAACACTCCACATTTTTCCTTGAATTTTTTCCCAGATAAAATAACTTAAAGGAATGGTGGAGGTCTCACTTTCGTTGACGCCTGTGAATTTTCAAAACCTGCGTGTTGGTAATGGGTTAAGACAATTAGTTTTTTAAGCGTCTTCATGGTGTAGCGTTAAGGTGCACGACGAGTTTACTCGGAGGACCTGAGTTCGAGTCTCAGAGCAGGTAACAATTGGACTGGTTGAAAACACATTTGCAGGGTCGTGTTCCAGTGTAATATTGAGGAACAGTTAAAAACAAAGCGAGAAAGTATGTGCTGTCTTAGCACCGCTAGTGAAATCCTGTATTATCGCCTTCTTCCTGGCTCTTATTCTTCTTGATCCTTCCCCCTGCCTTCTACTCGTTCAGCGCCGTCTGCAGGTCTTCTGTTCGCCCGACGCCCGTGGGCTTCGCCTGAAGAGAGAGGCCGTTCCCCCCTGACAGGCTTCATCGCTCAAAATATTAATATCTCGTTATGCTAGTTAAGCATAGTGTGAGGCTCTTTCGGTTTCGTGACCTATCTAATTTCGTTACCAGACAAGGTAAACAAATTTCTGCCTGTAAGGATGACTCGTCCCGGACAGGACGTAATGTTGAACGCGCCGCATACTTGTTTTTCAGTAAGTAGGCAGACGCTGGTTAAATGTTTCTCATATGCACGAGGATGGTATTCGAAGTGAAAATAAATTTCATTTGCAGTCGAGAATTTTCTGTATCTTGTTTCCTGTTCAAGGACTGACAAGTGTATGCCGATCGTTGATCAAGTAGCTAATACTATAAGCACAAAATTTGCAATATCTCAGATTTCCCATAGAGAGTGTAAATCGTTCCCTGAAAGAAACTCTGCGTTTGGGAATTTTTTTCCATTAAATATCATTGAATGCTGAATTCCCATATTTTAAAAATATTTGTTAATTCAGAAATGGAAGAAATAACTGATTCTTTATGAAATTCTATTTCCACAAAATACAATTTATTTTATTTAAAAATATATAATGTTTAGAAGTAATTAAAATGTGAGTGTTTATATTTTAACTCGGACATCGATGTTGAAATACCGTCCCATGATCTTTACAAAACGTGTTGGACTTCCAACAATATTGTACAATCCATGAAAATTTAGTTTTTGATCGGACAACTAGTAGTCGAGATCCGATTTCATCTAATTTTATCAATTTTAGGCTTATTAGTATCTTGCTAGATATAAAACAACTTAATACAAGACCTTTCACTAGAAATAATGCTTTGAGCAAAAAATAACTGATTTGCTTATAAGTGAGAAACTGTGGATCGTAATATTTACTCAGGAAACCCGCCACCTGAGCCTTGTCATTATCCAAAGAATGTATATTAGAAGGCAAAGTTCATGAAGCAGTTAACGCACCTTGTATAAATATGCATTTATACGCGTCCGATAATTTCCCAGCATCAATCTTAATTCAGTTCCTTGATTTAACTACACGAAAATAAAAGTGTTGAACCAGCCGACGGACGGGGCGCGCATGACCCATATCAATCGTATGCATATCGCGTACGTACAAGATGATAAGCGCCGCGGACAAGGAACCTCACTTCGGGCGAGTAATGGGCGCCGTCGCCGCACCTGCCACGAAGCGAAGCGGCGTGGAGCGAGGCGGCGCTGGGATGCGTGCCTCGGCGCCCCCGGCGACCGGCAACGAGGTCTCCACCCCCGGCCCCGACGCCGCAGCACCTTGCGCGGGAACACGGACACCTCGGCAAACAGCCCCGGGCGCCCGAGGCGGACACGGAGGAGGAGGAGGAGGCGGAGGCAGAGGATGCGGCGACGACTGTAGTGCTGGTGGCGGGGACGGAGGCGGAGGTGGAGACAGATGCGAAGGCGGAGGTGGAGATGGAGGCGAAGGCGGAGCCAGATGCGAAGGTGGAGATGGAGTTGGAGGCGCAGGCGGGGACGGAGGCGGACGAGGCGGTGGAGGCGCAGGCGGTAGCAACGGTTATGGTGCTGGTGGCGGAGGCGAAGGCGGTGTCTGTGTCGGAGGCAATGGTATCGGTGTTGGTGGCGGAGGCGAAGACGGCGGCGTTGGAGGCGGAAGCGAGACGAAGACGAAGGTGGAGACGAAGGCGAAGACGAAGGTGGAGAAGAAGGCGGAGTCGAAGGGCGGAGTCGAAGGCGGAGTCGAAGGCGGAGTCGAAGGCGGAGTCGAAGGCGGAGTCGAAGCGGAGTCGAGAGGCGGAGTGAAGGCGGAGTCGAAGGCGGAGTCGAAGGCGGAGTCGAATTTGCGGAGTCGAAGGCGGAGTCGCAGGCGGAGTCGAAGGCGGAGTCGAAGGCGGAGTCCGAAGTGCCGGAGTCCGAAGGCGGAGTCGAAGGGGAGTCGAAGGTGGAGGTCGAAGGCGGAGTCGCAGGCGGAGTCGAAGGCGGAGGCGCGGGCGAGGCGCGGCGGAGGGCGTGACGGGCGCGGAGGCGCGGGCGAGAGGCGCGGGCGGAGGCGGGCGGAGCGGGCGAGAGCGCGGCGGAGGCGGGCGGGGCGAGGCGAGAAGCGCGGCGGAGGCGCGGGCGGAGGCGCGGGCGAGGCGCGGGGGAGGCGCGGGCGGAGGCGCGGGCGGAGGCGGGGAGGGCGCGGCGGAGGCGCGGGCGGAAGGCGCGGCGGAGGCGCAGTGGCGGAGGCGCGGGCGGAGCGCGGGCGGAGGCGCGGGCGGAGGCGCGGGCGGAGGCGGCGGCGGAGGCGCGGGCCGGAGGCGCGGCGGAGGCGCGGGCGGAGGCCGGGCGGAGGCGGAGCGGAGGCGCGGGGCGGAGGCGCGGCGGAGGCGGGGCGGAGGCGCGGGGCGGAGGCGCGGGCGGATAGGCGCGGGGCGGAGGCGCGGGCGGAGGCGCCGGGGCGGAGGCGCGGGCAGGACTGGCGCGGGCGGAGGCGCGGCGGAGGCGCGGGCAGGAGGCGCGGGCGGAGGCGTGGGCGGAGGCAGAGATGGCGGAGGCGGCAGCGACTGCTGTAGTGCTGGCGGCGGATGCTGCAACGAGGAACTCAGAACGCGCGGAGCTGACAGGCTGCTGCAGCGGGGCGGAGCGGAGAAGAGGTGCAGGTCGCGACGGGGGAATCTTAGGCGCGAGGCGCTGTGCATGCAAAGTGAGTAGGAAGGTCGCGCAGGCTGAGAACGCTCGGTGCATGTGCAGCGTCTCTGACCGGGAGGCCCTAGGATCTGAGGCGGATTTTTCATTGTCATTACGTATAAAGGCCCGCATACATGGTGCAGTTTTCTTGCAGATTTTCTTACGGTTTCTAAATAGAAATTTCAAGATCCTAACATAGACGTATAAAAGCTAAATGTCGCGTTTACAAGGTACTTTCTGTATTTTTGTGCGAGTGTTTTGGCTGTGTGATCTTTATTAAGTATTTATTATCCATGAGAAACGTAGAGGAAAAAATTGTCTGGAGTAGGGAAAGAGGTAGTTCAAGGCACCTTCACACATCTAACCACAAAATTGAAACTTGGGCGTTACTGAATCGTTCAGGCACGTACGGGCGACTAGGAGAGGTGGCTCGAGGCATCAACTGATGGCACTGCAGTGTCTCAAAGACAGGGTGGTCTTAGGATCGAGTCTCGATGGTGGCAGGTTTTTCGACACTAGCTAGAGAGCTAGGTCGAGTTCAGTCGCTGTCTAGAGGAGAATTCTGCCGGCCGACTATTCTGATTGGTTTCTCAGATTAATACCAGTCGAATGCCGGAGTAGGACTCTAACAAGCGGGCCACGGACCGCGCTCGATCTTTTCTTCCCATTGCTTCTCCCATCCTCATCCCTTGCTTTCACACACACTTACATGCACTATACTACCACACGCATCAGGAGACAGGTCGGGAGCTTAGAGCTTGACCCGACCGGGGCTGTGCACCGCTCGTTGTGGAAACATCTCGTTACCGGCAGTAACTTGGCGCCGTATCTCTCCTTCCAGTTGAGAATGATTACCGACATGGCCCCACAAGGAAACACACACTACACTTAAGGGACTAATCACCTGAGCAGTTGACGCATCCGGAACCTATGATCATGAATCCAGCTGTGACCCAGCTACGGAGCGGAGATTCAGCGTTGGCTGCAGCGTCGCCACCTGCTCGACGCCTTTTGGCTCGTCACCTGCGGCGCGAGGGCCGGAAGGACGTTGCCCGGCCGCATCTCGGAAGTTAACGGAAAATCTCTGGGTCGCATTCCGTACGTATCCACTTTTCGGCTGAAGTGGGGAATAGTTTCGAGTGAATGTAACTATTGCTAGTTAACTTTGTAATATCGTAAAAATCTAAAATTATTTTATGTAAAGTACACTGTAATTAAAATTTAGCAATGCTATGAAGTAGATGAAGGGAGGGAGAGAGGGCGTGGAGAGAGAGTAAGAGAGAGAGAAGGAGTAAGTAAGAGATAGACAAAGAGAAAGGAAAGGAAAGGGAGCAAAGGACACTGAAATGCACCCGTATTCACGGAAATAATTTTTTCACCGTTCTCTTTGCAACATTCTCAAACCATTCATTGGCATTTCGTGGCCTCACAAAATGTTTATTTATAGAAATAAATAATATGAAGTTCACATACTACATTTAATTTTAAACAAAACGCAACGAATATATAAAATGGGGTAAATTTTTACCCAGTGTGCCTGAGGTACCAACCAGATATACTTGTCACATTCTATGAATATAAAGTATTAGATTTATTACATTCTAAAGCGTATATTATTTTCCTAAAAACAATAGTCAATATCCGTTATTTTTGTATACTATTTTGTCTTTTCTTTTACGAACACAATTCCTAATATTATATTTTTTTCATTTTATTGTTACCCTCATTCTGTTAGAGATAAACTCACTCTTTTTTTTCCTTTTATTCCTTGGTTATTAAGTTCCTTCTTTCAAAACTGGTATCAGATATCATCTCTATTTACTCAAAAATAATTCAAATATTGCCGCAAGACATGAATCTGGTCGCATTATCACACGTATCCGTCTCCCTCATTTCCTTGCCTCCCGTGTCTCGGAGGCTTCGTGCGACGGAGGCGAGGCCCCCTCACCTCGGCGCGCGATGTCCCGCCCTCTCCACCCCGCCCACCGCCCCCCCCCGCCAGGCGGGCGGCTCCTTTCCGCAGTAATTGTTTTTATTTAAAAATTCCCTCGCCCTGAAATGGAAATCCCGCGGGCCGAGGGGCGCTCACGTGTCCGAGCGGGCAGCTGCTGAAGGGGCGGGCCGCTGGGCGTCGCCCAAGGGGGACGGCGCGCCCACCGCCCCGCGCTCTTTCGTCCCGCCCTGGCCCGCCCCCGTCCTGTGCACCGACCGGACGACGCCCGACATGACCGCCGCCCGCCCCACAGTGGGGCAAGTTGCAAGAGCAAGAGGCGAGATTCGAAATGAAATTGACCCTTTTTGCATTCCAATTCATTGAGTGGACAGTGGAATGATAACCTAAATTTGAATGTATTAACTACGATAATAGATTTGTATAAAAGAAAAATATGCCTTCCAAACAAAAAAAAACAAAAAACAAATACGGATGTCGGAAAGTGCCTTTATAGCAATGTATAATGTGAATAATAATTTCGTTTTTTAAAAACCTCTAAGTAAATTTTAATTATGTAAAATGGTAATATTTTGTCGTATTAATTGCAGTTATAATGGTTTAAATGTTACGAACTTCAGTGCTTCTAATAATAGGCGTGCATTTTATATTACTTTTACCATTGGACAGTAATTTATCTACACTATCTATTTTAGCTAAAAACTTAGGTAATAATTTATAATTTAATGGTGATAAAGTTTATCTTCTTACATAGAAAACATGATTAAGATTTTCAATAGATTTCTGTCAATTTTCAGAATCTTAAGTTTTAAGACAATTAGTTCAATTATTTAAAAAAAATCAGTAAGGGTACTGAAAATTGACAGAATTGTGGAATATTAGAACTTTTACAATATTTTTGTGCAATGTAAATTATTGCTGGGAAGCAACAGTATTGTAAGGAAAAAAAAGCAGTATTACATGTGTATACAGTTCAAAATATTGTATGTAATACTTCTCCCACAATCTTCGAACTGTGACTCGAAATCTACGAATTCTTTTTATAGTATTCGTACCTAATTTGACTAGTTGACGTAGATAAACGCACAGCATCAGTTGACTTCACGAACGAGTGAACGGCTGTGTGTCCCACTGTGCACTGTGCACTGTGTTGCCGTGCCGTGCCGTGCCGTGCCGGCCGCCAACCGCCGGCGGGCGCCGCGGCGCTGGGTGTTTGGTGTTGGGTTTCTTTTCTAAATTCCTCGTAATGGGGAGAGGCGCAATTAATAAGGTGCGGCGACGCCTCGGAGGCGCGAGGGCGAGACAAGCGCCGCCGCCGCCGCCGCCGCCGCGACGTCGCGTGGCTGCCCTGCGCTCCCAGGGGACATCGCTCCCGAGGGGAAGGGGGAAACCGGGAGAGGCAGCTCAGAGCATCAACTGATGTCACTGCAATGCCTCTGGCCGGGAGGTTCTAGGTTGGAATCCGGTACGAGGCTAAAGGTGACAGGATAATCAACACTGGCTTGTCAGCTGTCGAGTTCAGTCGCTGTCTGGAGGAGAATTCGACCGGCCGACTGCTCTGATCGGTTGTTTTCCGTGAACAACGCCAGGCGAATGCCGGAACAATACCCTAAAACCCGGGCCACGGACTTTACGCATTCCTTCCTCTTTCTCAACCTATCCTACTCCTTACTTACACCCACTTACACTAACATGCACCAGACTTTCACACATGCCGGGACAGCGGTCGGGAACATAGAAATTGTCCCGGCTGGGGCGGCGCCCTAGTGGTGGGAGACACCTGGTTGGGGAAATCCCGCTAGTCGACGGTAGGTCGGCGCCGGATCTCTTTTCGCCATCCATCGGGGGAAGATCACCACGACCTCGCGAGGAAAACAACATTCACTACACTTACGTGACTAATGACATTACTGAATCGCAAACAATGAAGCTATTAAGCAATCATGGAAAGGGGAAGGGCTGGAGGAGGAGGGAGCATTCTGCAAGTGACAGTGCGCTGGGTTGTCGAGATCATAGTTCCAGGGAAGAAAGTTGGCTCTTTTCTCCGAAACACAGAAAAAACGCATAAAATTAGTTGAACTCGGGCAAACATTCATTGTAAATCATTGTTTTAAAAACGAATGTCCCATACTGGCACCCAACTTTGTTCGTTTCTGATGTTCGGTGCTACCAAGTGAGGTTATCACCGAAAATGTAAAAGAACATCCAAAAACATCACCATTTCTAAGCTACGGATTGCAAAACATAACTCGTGTCCCTTTAGAAATACAAGGAATTGATGAGTTAACGTCCATTACGTTTCCGAGTTATGAACGCTGGTTTGATTGTTTCGTCCGTTGATGGAACACACATAATCAGCTTGCAAGGTTTCTTCTTGAGGATACTGCCGATCGGGTACTGCCCCAGCTGGGAAAAGCTCTAAACTCACTGGACTCGTGTCATTTGTGGTACTTACTAAATAGAAGAGTGCTGTCTGTGTGTGTGTGTGTGTGTGTGTGTGTGTGTGTGTTTGTGTGTAAAGGGAGAGGGAGAGGACAAGCATGAGGAAGGAAAGTTCGAGAGGTCCGTTTATTCGGCACACAGCTTAACAAACGGGCATTCGCGCCATATTGATCAGAGAAATGAAGGAAAAGTACCATCAGAGCAGTCTGCAGCTGGATTTCCCCTCCAGATAGTAAATTCAGCCTAACTACGCAGCCAGTGTCGAAAATTCACCATCGTCGCATCGTTTTGACCTATGGTGCGGTGTATTGCTGAATAACGTTTGTTGCGGGTTGTATGTTCGCGGCGCTTCCCCGACTATCAAATTCTGGGAACAAGTTTTTTGCCTTAAATCGTTTTGTGCAGGCCTAGAGAATCATTCTATCTAATAGCGGCACACTGGTGGGGTTTTGTGTCGATTTCGAACAAATAGTGTAAATTGTCATCTTTCCTTGGCATATTGTAAATGGAGGGACAATAGTGCATGAAATGAAATTTAAATAAAATATTAATTTTATTGTTCATGTTATGACATCAAAATATTTAGCAGAATAACAAAATATATTATTTCTTTATATATTTCAACTTATTTTTTGTACTGGATATTTAAAACTTGACCTGATATTGTGTAAATTCAGCTCATTAAATATTTTGATCTTATCTGCAGAGTGTTATTTATCTATTCTTATCCTAATGTCGAATAAAAACTACACATTACTCCATAGATATAATTAGATAATTCCAGACAGTTTATTGTATACATTACTGAAAATTGGATAAAATATATGTTCAAATTCAGGTGCACTTCCCAAATTCTCTAGAACGCACAAGCATGTATGATTAATAATAGAACGGAATATAGTAATTTGATTAATGAGCGAAACAAGAATATTACGCAAAGTTAAACATAATATAGATTTCATTTCATATATATTTAGTTCATACAAATAATATCGAAATTGCTCTGACTGATCATTAATTCTCGACAATCTTTTTCTTTTGTTGTATCCTTACTTTAAACTGAATATGTTTCGATTAAAAACAAATTCAGACTTTGAGCTGCTTAGTAATGAAAAATTATGCCAAAAATATTGTATCCAAATGAGATATTGCTCTGTTATTAGTCATGCATGGTCAACATACTTAACAACATGAAACGCGCACTAGTGCATTTTAAAGACTTGTTGACCTATTAAAAGGGAAACTAGCTTGTAAAAATGTGCAGAAATTGGGATGATTCTGCAATCATGGTGAACTGGATTCAGATTTACAAATTATCTGTTCCACATCGAGGCAGGTTCCTGTTCAAATAGATGGGATAACGGTTCCGGCAGTGCAGGGCGCGGCAGTTTGGGGAAGGCTATGTGATGAGTTAGCAAATTGGTCAGGAAATCGTTTAAATATGATTATGGAATTAAAAAGAGGAATAGGGTTGAATATTCTCTTCTCAGAAAGTAAAAAATATATGTTGATAGGTTTAATACCAGACTGCAAATAATTAGATAACAATAAATAATTAATAGTGTATTATCCTGAAACGTAATAGCGAGAGTACATTTTATGTATAAAGTTACATTAATTACTTATACGATGCTGAGAAAATTGTCTAGGCTTAACAGAAATTGCAGTGTTCAGACATGACGACACTCAGAATCCATTAACCTGATTGTAACATCTAGGCAAGTTGAGCATAATTTTAATACGACGATAATTTTAGTATTTGTTTAGAAGTATATTGATTTGCGAAGAATAATATTGCTTTATTGGAAAGATGCACAGAAAATGATCTTCTGCTACTACGTAATTAAGCTCTATTAAGCTCCATACTACGCTCAATTAAGTGCTATAATCAGTAAATATTCTTATAGATCTCTATACAGAGTGCCAACAGAATGCACCAGCACTCTCAATACATATCGTGAAACACTTTAATGTTTCTGTTATGCATTTACATATTTGAGGGTCTCATATACATACACAAAAGTTTCGAAATATGTCTTCAGCTGGTTCTCTCTTTTCACTGCAAATCTCAAACACATTTCAATTTCCTCTAGTTATTTCTTTCTCCTTCTTGGTTTTCTAAGATGGCTCAAGTGTACAGCGTAGGACGGATGTTTGTAGCATTGCAGCATTGTATTTCGCAATGGGCACTAATTTTCATCTTTCATAACAGTTTTCAGTAGTGATGGCTCTCGCATTGAAACTCTTTTGAATAGAACAGTTATTGTAATGAAGTATTTTGTTCTATACATAGTGTTGAAGTCTGTGTAGAAAAACAGCCCTTACGAGGGTTTGAAAGAAAGCGACATACACTTGAAGGAAATCCTTATAAAATGAATAAATTCTTCGAACGTTTTTCAATATCGCGGTGATGTAAATAGCGTACCATTAGACCCAGAGAGACGAGACCGTTTGAATTTACTTGACTTACAATCGCTCTTTCTCCTCAGGCTGCGAGTATGAATCTATCACTCCTGTGCATTGCTTATCAGGAAGTCCGGGAAGGAAACGTCAAAAATTCGAAAGTAAGCTCTAAAGACAATTATTAGCACATTTGGCTAATAAACTACTTAAATATTCCAAATGGTTAAGCCGCAATAAGCAGTCAAAAGTTGTTTAGAAAAAAATATTTCTAGGCAAAAATTTAGAATTCAGAAGCATATAAACACTCCAGAAACATGTAGATTGTTTATTATTTACAAAAGAAATGTAATTAATTGTTCAGAAAGAAAAATTAATCCAGAAATAAAAAAAACAATCAAATTGGGTATCTTTTTATTTCTGTTTCAATTTTTCTTTCTGAACAAATATATTCATTTATTTTATAAATAATAAATAATATACATGTTTCTATACTTCTGCAATGCAAATTTTTGCCTAGAAAGCATTTTTTCAAAGCAACTTTTGAGTACTTATTTTGGATCAATCATTCGAATAACCAAGTAGTTTCTTGTATAAAATGTGCTTTAAATTGTGATAAGAACTTATTTGCGAAGTTTCCTCCGACACCAGTATATTGAATTATTTCTTCCCGCGTAAAAGCTGAGTTTTTTAAACTAAGTTTGGGTATTGTTTTTTTGTGTGTGTGTGTGTGTAGGAAGTGATAGAAGAGGGTTTGTTTATCCCATTCTCATTAAAGTGGAAGGGTTGGAAAGGTTGTAGAATAACATTATTAGGGTATACATGTAGGGTATGTATGACGTTTTCTTTAGTTGGGTGGTTTTATAAATTAAAGGAATTGCTTTATTTAAAAGAATATTATTTTAATTATTATGATGAAATAATAATTGAATTATTGTATTTTCTGAAGTAAATTTAAAATTCATAATTAACAGAAAAAAACAAGTGTTTGTATGAAGAATTAGAAACGAATATGTATAAGATATTTAACTCTGTACAAACGAAGTTGTATAAAATTCTGACATGCAGATATAATAACTTCCCATTTCTGTAATAGTATTTATATTTGCATGAATTTAGTTCAAACCGTGCATAAAGACCGAGTTTTCAAATTGCCTATACAACTCAGTCAATATGTACCGTAGTATTAGATCCTACATATTCTCCAGTTAATCAACGTTTATTACTTCCTACGTTGTCAAAAAAATGTTTGAAAATTGAATTCCGGCGCCAAAATCACGGTATTTTAATTGAAGCTTTAACCTTTTTAATTTAATTTTTGACACGATTTCTACCCACCACAATTTATAGCTTGTCGTTAAAACATGCAAATTGCCGTAAACGTCGCAGGAATGTTAACGACCGTTGAGGTGCACCTGAGCGCCACCCTAAAAGACGTTTACAACGGCTGAGATGGCTCGGCGCAACCACTGTTGCCGCTGTAGCGTCCCTTACCGAAATTACCTAGAGTTCGGCTTCCGTCGGCGGCATATTTTCGACTCTGGCTATATAGCCGGGCCGCATTTAGCCGCTGTCTAGCGACCGGCTGCTCTGATCGGTAGTTTTCCGTAGTATCACTGATCAGCACTAGGTGAATGCCAAAATAGTGCTCTAACAAACGGGCCAGGGACCGTGTTTGATCTTTTCTTCCTCTTCCTTGTCCAATCATCTGCGCTTACACATACATTAGACGTTTTGCAACCCCACACCTTACACACACGCACTCACATACACTTTGATTCATTATATTGTGAGAATTTGGCGCAAATCGCCGCTTGGGAAGAATATATCTATCTATCTATCTATCTATCTATCTATCTATCTATCTATCTATCTATCTATCTATCTATTTAGCAAATTTTTTACAGCTTTGGCCGTTTTCCGTATCCCAATTTCCATGCCTCTTTATCCCTTAGGTCGTTTTCCTCCATTTCCCTTTTTTCCATGGCTTAAGTTATTGCCATGTTCCATGTCCATATCCGAATCTCCATGAGTGAGCCAATTCACTTAAACAAGCAAACGAGCAGAGAGCTGGCTCTTGATGGATTAGCAACATTGCGATGGAGATCATGTGTACGGCGGTCGGTGCCAGTGTCAGTGTGTCTTCTACACTGTTGTGACCAGTTCGCGCTCATTTGTTATCTTCATTGTACAGTGCATTACTACAGTAGGCACTTTAATGTATGTTAATGAATGTATCTGCAACTTAGTATCTGCATGTTAAATTTGACTTCGATTTACATTGTAGTTGAAAATTCCGTTTTTATTTTCCTTTTTTATCAATAGTAATGTAATCTGAGTTTTTTTTAATCCGAGATACCCCAATTGGGTTAGCCCAAATACCTCGAAGTATCGCTGCAAATTATCTGTTGTACACCACTAAAACCAAATAGAATTGTAGATTAAATCCAAAGGCGAACAGCGAATGCCTGAGCAGCATCCCAATAAACAGGCCAAGGACCGCGCGCGATCTTTCCTTCCCCTTCCCGTCCTATCCTCGCCCTTTACTTACACACACACACACACACACATTTACTACATTACCACACATGCGGGGAGCCCCCTCGGGAGCTTAGAGCATGACTGGCTACGCTGGTGATCACCCTGGTGAAGATTTCTGGTTGGGGAAAATTCCCACAACGTCGACGTAAGCCGCCGCCATGAAGCACGGGGGATGACACCATCCAGCGGGGAAAGATGATCGCCCGATTTCGCGATAGAAACTTGCACTAATCTTACGGGATTAACGATCTTAGCAGTTGACGTGCAGGAATCACTAATCAATCAATTAATAGCGAACACTTTTGACTGACAGTTTGTCCTGATTAATTTGAAATTAAAATGTTTTTGCCGGCCTGGATAGCCGAGGCTAAGACTGAAGAGCCTAATCTGTCTTGTGTCTGAAGGGTCGCGGGTTCGAATCCCGGCCGGGGCATGGGTGTTTCTGTGTGTCCGTATGCCGTTACCCTTACCCCTTAATGTTACTTACAGTGGTTGCTATATGACCTAGTAGTTAAAAAGTGACTTTAAATATACAAAAAAATCTCTTTTTCTCTTAGAAGTAATTGAATCGGTTATTTTTAATATCTTATAAGTCACGCTCTTTTGCATATTCGCTCTTTGTGAGAAACTAGAAGTTGCAGAATAAATGTATCGTTAAGAAGTAAGAAAGAAAGAGAGAGAGAGAGAGAGAGAGAGAGAGAGAGAGAGAGAGAGAGTTCTCTATATACTGAATGATTCAGTTTTTCTTGTTTTCCCACCACTTTACAATTCGTGACTTGCGGGATTTTAAAAATAACCGATTCAACTGGTATAAACACTTTTTTGTTGCCTTTTTGCGTGTGTCTCTGGGCAAACGCCTGCCGCCGCCGCTCTCCTCGCGGGTCGGGGTGGCGCTGCACAAAGCAGGTCGGGGACGCGCGGCGCCGCGCCGGGGCAAGTAGGCCACAGACCACCACAACGATGTGGCGAATCACGGCGCCCGCCCACCCGGCCACCGGCGCAGCAGGCCACGCGCGCGGAACTGGTCGGGGAGAGACAACCCGCGGTGGGCGTTTTAAGTGGCGGCAGGCCCTGCGGGACCCGAGAGATTGGCACCTGCTCTGGACGTCCAAAGGGAAGATGAAGAAGGATGGTTTTATATCAATTGTTTGAGATAGACGAGAAATCAACATTTAGGTGTTGTTTTTGTGATGAACACAAATACAGATACTTCGTGTGAACATTTAAATAAATGACTGGAGACAGCCGCAAGGATGTGCTGTTTTACTAGACGGAGGGAATATCTTCGACAGTTTTTCAGAGATCTTACTAACGAGTCATAAATTCAAAAAAACTGAATACGGATATTAATTTAAGATTAATATATTTCATCACATAAGGAAACGTGAGTTTATCTCAATAATTTTACTAACCTATCCCTGCGCTCAAGCAGCTCAAGGATGTTGAGAAGTTGAAGAAGAAATGTATGACGTCTATTAGATTTTTGTTTTACCTTTAGAAATCACAAGTGATACTTGGAAGTTAAATTAACCTATTATTAGTTGCTACATTAATTTGTACAGATTATTATATTATTTTCGGTTATAAACAAATCTATTCTAATTTTTAAACATCCCAAACTTACAGGAAGTATGTTCGAGCTAATCGATGACTTAAACATGGTTTACGCCCCGCATCTTTATTACACTATCATTACAAGATGGTCGTATGTAAACGACACCCCAATTCATTGTAGAAGTCCTACCCTTCCCACAAACAATTCCAACAGATCTCAAGGAGAAGCATGCATAACTGTACATAAAAAAAAACTTCAAGAGTTAAACTTGCAGACTTGGCCAATCCACGTGCGAGCAACCTTTCCCCGTGCAAAAGAGTTAAAGCCCGGGCGGGGAGATGCGATGCGCGAGTGCAGATGGGCGCAAAGGAGGGCAGGGAGAATCGGGGCGACAGGCGCGGGGCGGCGGCGCGCGTGGCCAGTGGAGCGAGGGGGCGGCGGGCGGCGGCGCGACGGTCGTGAGCGACGAGGTGCCAGCTGACGCCCGGACGACGCCCCGGCCGCGCCTCGCCCGGCGCCGCCAGCGCAGCGGCCGCGATTTATTCCTCGTTAACATTCATCTATTCCCCGCCTAACTGTGCTCCGCCCTCGACCGCCGAGCCCACCCCCACCACCCAACCACCCACCACCCACCCCACCCACCATCCCACCACCCACCACCAACCACCCACCACCACCCACCCACCAGCCCACCACTGCCGCTAGCTCCACCGCCGCCACCCACCGTCCGCACCCCACCTCCCGGCCACCCACCTCCCCGCCACCCACCGTCCCGCACCCACCTCCTCCGCCACCCCACCCCTCGCCGCCACCCCACCC
>BOPP01000031.1:10840629-10868909 GCA_017312745.1 Gryllus bimaculatus
CACCTCCCGCCACCCACCGCATGCCACCCTCCGCACACCGCCGCCATTTGCAGCCGCCCTCTGTCCCTCACCAAACTATCTCCACCCTGAGTCTTTCACCCTTCTCCATTCGTCCTCCACTTTCCGCTCTTTGTCTGCCACCCTTCGCTTCCGGCCACTCTCCCCCCTCCCGACCGCCGTCCACTCTTCCACTATTCCTTTTCACTGCGTTACCTCCACTCGTACTCTTACCTCCAATCAGAGACGTGTATTTTCAAGTTCATATTCTTTCATATAGTTTTATTTATTTTTTTAATTGCAACACCAACTATTTCAATATGCCACCTCTATTCATACCTATACACTCCCAGCAAAAACGTGTATTTCCAATTGCATGTACTTTCGTATCATTTTATTCCATTTCAGAGAGGAAAGAAGCTGCACACCGTACAGCTGCTGCCCGATGAGCGGCGAATATCCTCTTGTCATCTTTCTGCACTGCACGAATTGACAACCACTCCTTCCTTCGCTACTCATTCTACAGCTACCCCTTCACCACCTTCTCGTGACACCCCCCGTCACTCACTTCGGCACTTTCTCATCCTCCCATCACCAACATGTTCTCGGCGCATTAACATACCTCCGCTGTAATATTCAACTCCTGCCACTTAGCTCGAAATATCTGTGAGTCACTTCATTTCACTCCGGTATTTGACCCGTTACAATCGCTGTTACTGTTTCTCCGTCACCTGTTATTGGCTGAGCTATCTGTATTTCCATGATTTCCAGGTTCTTCCTTACGTTTTACCACACCGGTCGTGGCCATGGCCCAACCCTCCACACCCGACCCCTTTGCTAGCAACATCTCGCCGCGCCTCGTCCCGGAAGAGTGCCCCAGGAGCCATCTTGTCTCGTAAACTCAGGTTCCTCAACGTTTCATTGGAAGCCTCCGGCATGGCTGAAACGCTTAATTTTATCTCTTTCGCATAATTTTGATTTGGTTAGGAATGGAGATCTTGAAGATATACAACTTAATTCTTTTGCAACTCATGCAGACTCGTGTTCACTGCGTGGCGAGGGCTCACAAGCTGTAAGTGTGCGAATTTGAAACTTTAAACCTCTCGTTCTTTAGTAAGAACTCTGCTTGATGGTTTATTAAAGGTAAAGGGAGCGTGATTAAATGCATGCGGCAGACGCAAATCCACAAAAAAACACACCAAAAGGTCTCTATTAGTTATGTCGTTTATAGCAATCTAAATTATGGTCTTTTACTTTAAAGAAATTTCTTATTACCGAAAATATAAATTCATTGACTTAAATTATGCTATATTACCAATCAAATAAATGATGAAAAGGGGAGTTGAATGAAAGAAACACATTAATTTTGTCATGTATTGCCTCGTGTAATATTTGTAATACCTTCATAATACACAAGTTATGAAATGGAGTAACTGAAAATCACTGAACTGACCTCCAATCGCCTGCGTATACATTGCGTATTTTCCACCTTGCCTTCCGAGTGATCCTAAGGTGCATGACTGGTGTGTTATCTCGCCACCTGCTACATTTACATATCACTCTGCATCCCGTGACTTCCACGGTACATCGCGTGCATTTGCATACCCTGCCATCACAGTCCACGAATGATAGCGCTTCTCGCAATCTTCGCATGCTGGAAGGGGCGGAGTAGGAAAAGTCTTTGGAATTCTCAGCGTTCCTTCGTCTCCTTCGAGAGGTCGTCGGCCCGGCGTCGTCTTTCGAATATGCAGTCAGTAAAGTTACGAATGAGGCACTCTCCGGAGTTTTAAACTTTCTTTTAATTTTTGTCTCTAGCACTCCGGCATAGCTAAAATATAAAATGGTTTCTTTGATCTGGAAGAATAAATGATGTGCAGGTGTATTTAAGTTCCATGAAGTAAGGTAGATTATCTTGATGACGAGGTTTGTTAAGACTTGCTGGAGGAGACTTGAATATTGTCGTCGCCCGGCAGCTTTTATTAAGTTAGTGTAATTAAGTGGAGAGGAAACTTAAAAAAGATGGTGGTTGTTCACTGATAAAACTCTAGACATTAATTTACAAACTAATGGTGCTAAAACAGCATGTACTTTCTCTCTCGTACATTCACACAAAATTAAGCGAGAAGTACTCAAATTTTCCCAAATTCGTGTACGGTTTTATTTCAAATTCTATCTTTAATGAACAGATTTAATTAAAGAAAAAATATGTGGATCTTCATAGTTTCAGTTATATGATGAAGCCGAACAAATTTTGAATTTTTCCAATTTCCAAAAATTAGAGGTTTCAATGAAAATGATACCTGCACCATTCGCTTAAATGTCCTTCACACTATCCAACAACACATTTTAATTAAAAAAACGCTGTAGACATGTTTTTTTTAAATTTGGAAAATGTTCCAAGGGATTCATGTAAAGTATTCCTGGGAATTAAAATATCGGTTTCAATTTCAAAGATCCGCAACGTCAGTCAGATCGATTGAGGAATGTAAATTTTGGAGAAAATCGTCTAAAAGGTTTATCGCTAGCACTGTTCCCACACGGACACACAGAGGGACGGACGGACTGACGGACAGATGAACAGACATTCGATTTTGCCGTTATTCGATTTTTCGGTATCAAGGTCCCTCAAAACATGGATTCTGGCTACACCATGTGTTTGAGGATTTGTTTTTCTACATTTAGCAACTAAATTTGTCCACTTTCGACGTTGGTTATATCGAATTCAGTCGCTGTCTGGAGGAGAATTCTAATAGCGCGCCTCTATGATCAGTAGTTTTCCGTTGTTTTTTCGATTAATTCAATAACATTACAGCATTGGCATTAAAAAATTTGATTTCTTTGATGTATTATCAATAGCCAAATATTCCCTTAATATTAAAACAACAGAGATTATAATGTTCTTTCCAGCACGTATGCATGGACACGTGTATATTTGCAATACACTGACGAAAATGTCCTACTTTTCGGTACGCGTACTGGTACCCTAAATAGACTTCACCTACCGGAAAGAAGGTGTAGCCATAAAAATATCATGTATGCAACTTGTGCCAAAAGGCGTTCAAACAGGCGTACCAAAAGGTTTACCTTGGGCGTACGTATTTCAATATCCTTTCTCTTTGCCTTCCCCCAACATTTCTTTCGTGCGCCAGACTAATTTCTTACTAGTTGCGTAAATAAATTGGTGCATTATTTATGCATATCTCGTGGCCGTTCTAGACAGACACTTGCAGAAGAATAGCGAGTCCGACCGGGAGAAATGGCTCTGGGAATCAACTGATGTCACTGCTGTGTTTCTGACCAAGAGGCCCTAGGTTCGAGTCTCGATGGTGGCAGGATTTACCACACTGGCTTGTCAGCTAGGTCGAATTCAGCCGCTGTCTGGAAGAGAATTCTAGAGTCCGGCTGCTATGATTGGTTGTTTTCCGTGCTTTCTCCGATCAGCAGCAGGCGAATGTCGGAGCAGTACCCTAACCACGGATCGCTCACGATCTTTCCAACTCCTTCCTTGCCCTAAACTTTCCCCTTAGTTACACACACACACACGCGAACATGCACTAGACTATCGCATATGACGTGAGGTAGGTCGGGAGCTTAGTGTTGGTCCCGGCGGAGGCGGTGCGCTGCTGGTGGGAGATACCTAGTTGGGGAAAATCCCGCTAACCGACAGGAAAGTCGGGGCCGGATATCGCCCTCCATCAGAGAATGATCACTGCCCCCCCAGGAAAACACGCACTACACTTACGGGAATAATGACCTTAGCCGTTGACGTACTAACAATCAATCAATCAATCAATCAATAGCGTGGCCGAGCACTTATCCCAGCTCGTTCTGGCGGCCAATGCGGCGCGTCCCTTGGTGAGGTCGACAACCAGGCGGCCGCTGCAGGAAAAAGGCGGCGGCTTCAGAGTACTCGTTGCTGCGCCTTGGAACGCGTCCCCATCCTCGCGTGGTGGGGGGCTCTAATTAAGCTGTAAATGCTCTCCGCGCGTCACATATTTCTGCGGGAAGGCAATATGTCTCCTGCGCGACGACCGTATTTCCATGCAGCAGGAGTCATCGTTCGCGGCGGCAGCAGTTCGGAGGAGGCAGCGATGGAGTTGGATGCGACAGTGGTGGAGGTGAGAGAGTTGAGGGCTGGGAAAGAGCAATAGTGATAGAGAATTTTGGGCAGACTCTGATGGTAGGGCGGTGAAGAGAACAGGACAGAGAGTAGGCGGCAGAGGACTAAGGCCGAAGAATGGACAGCAGCAAATGTAGGAAGGGAGGTGGCTGGAGTAAAGCAGATGACTCTGGGCTATGTACGATTGACAAAGTATTAGAGTGGAAAACGGAAGGTGGAGAGAGGGGGACGGAAGGCGGTGGATGACGTGCTGCATGCGACGAGTTACTGGCGACAGGCGACGGGCTACGTGCGACGTGCAGCGTGCGACTGGCAACGTGGGACGGTCGACGTGAGACCGGCGACGGGCAACGAACGACAGAAGCCGGAAGACAGAAGTTGAACGACGGAAGCTGGAAGACGGAAGCCGGACGACAAAAAACGGGTGACGGACGACGAAAGCCGGACGACGAAAGCCAGACGACGAAAGCCGGACGACGAGAGACGGACGACGAAAGCCGGACGATGGGCGACGGACGATGGGTGACGGACGATGGGCAACTGACACCGGGCAACGGGCAACAAGTGAGACAATGAGTGACAGGCAAAGGATGACAGGCGACGTGGATGGCCAATATGCAAAAGGCGACGGGCTGGGTAAACGGTGCTGAGTGGCGATGGCAGTGCTTGAAGGTGCTGTGTCCAGTAGCACTCCGGCTCTGGGTATGGCCAGCGGGTGGCGAGGAGGGAGTGTACGGAAGAGAAGCTGTGTAAGGGACAATCTGGAACGCGTCCAAACTCTGGGGTACGTCTCTGGCACGCAACAGGCTCGTAGACTTGCCTTCCTCACGCGGTGCTCTTGGCCAGGATTGCCACTTCTCTTGTTTTCCTCCATATATCTTAATATTTTTTTTGTAAAAAGAATTTTATATTATCAAGGAATGAAACTGATTCCATTACACTTTTCTATTAAATTAATGTTTGCTGTCTGGGATCGATTTGCACGAATGCACTGCATTAGATGTGTCTTAGTTCGTCAAATATAAGTCAAGAAAAGTAACTAAATTCCTTACTTCAAAATGGTATTAAATTTCGAAAGTTATTTACTATGTTATTGAATAAAATGAGAAACAAGTGAGTGTACCTATGAATAAAAGATGACGCTTATTAAAGAAACAATTAAATAATTATTTTAAATGAATGTGATTTGTCCAAAATTTAAGATTGATTTTGATGCTCTCAATTATAATTATTTAATATTAACAGTTAATTAAACAGTTTATAAACATTTTATTCATTTTAAAACAAATTATTAATTTGTATTTCATACAAAATACTGTTTACGTAAACTTTTATTTATTAGTAGGTCAGAATTTCACTAATCGAAATTATCAGTTAACAAACTGAGAGGATAAAACAGGAAGTTCTTGGGAAAACGTTTCAAATTCAATAAAGTAACGGAATTATTTCCTTCGTAAATTGGAATCTTAATTTTATTCTGATTACTTTTTTTACGATAGATATAGTTTGTAAACATTACATATTCATTGGCCTAAGACTTGAATGGTATTTAATCAAATCCATCTTAATTGTAAGCTACCATGAAAATTGGCAACATTGCTTCCCTTAACCGTGCATGCACTCTGAGCATATTTCCACGATCAAATTTAATGGGAATTTGAATTAATATTCCATTGTATATTTCAATGGAACATGAAGTTGGTCTCAGGCACTTGAATAGTCAACTAGAAACCTGAGAGGACGGTTTATACCTCTAATTCATTGATAATTATCATGTACGTGAGATTTGATTCGCCTTCCGGGACATAAACGCCATTGAGCGTATGAAATTACCGACCTCTATCGTCCTAAGAAAGGCAGCCATTGATGTAATATAGTTTATTGAACGAGAAGAATATAGAAGATAATAATTACTCTTTTGGCTTCAGAGCACTCGTAATGATTGCAAAATATAGTACATAAGTTGTATGAAATTATGAAGTATAAGTGCCGCAGGTGCACATTCTTCGCAACGAAGGATCGTTTTCCTACGGTGTCCTCGCTCATCACTGCTTTTGACTGAAAGAATGCTACCATAAATTCTCGCATCTTGGTGACACCAAACGTTTGTGAATATATTTGCAATTTATTAATCGAGGCTAACGGTTTGACATTATGATGCGAGGCTCAGAGTGTCTTCCCGGATTTGCAGCTTCTAACTCTTGCTCTTGTCTTGCTCATTCGAGGTTGCTATGACATAACGATGATTAAATAATGTTTACCGCTTCTCGTGCAGTTTCCGTGATAAATTTGAATCTGAAATTATACTATTACTACGGTAAAATGCAGATGACTTTGTATGATCGGTTATTTCGGGTTTCCCGACACGTCAACTGCTATGGTTGCATAAGTGTAGTACATGTTTTTTCATGGGTGATCGCGGTGATGCTCCCCCGCTGGATGGTGATATCCGACGCCGATTTTCACAGTAGCTTGCAGAGTTTTCCCAAGCCAGGTATCTCCCATAAGCGGCCGACTCAGTAGGACAGACTCAGTAGTAGTCTCCCGACAAGTGTGGTAGCCTAGTGCGCATAAATGTGTATGTAAATATAGGTTGGGATAGGACAAGGAAGGGGAAGGAAAGATCACGAATAGACCGTGGCAACATTGTTAGGGTACTGCTCCGACATTCGCCTTGTGTTGATCGAAAAAAAAACACGGAAAACTTCTGATCAGAGCTGCCGGTCGCTGAATTTGACCTAGATATCGAGCTAGTGTTAAAATTCCTGCTCCCGTCGGGACGCGAATTGAAGGTCCCCCTGGTCAGAGGTCAGTTGATGATGACATCAAGGACAATGACATCATTTAATGCCCCCAGCCACCTAAGCCGGTCGTATGATCAATCCAATTCATCGCCACCAACGCATCCCCCCCATCCAATTCATTGTTTGACAACTGATAATTCACTATTCTTGCAGTTTCAGGTTTTTGACTTTTCATTGACCATGAAAATGGTATTTACAAATATATATGTGTAATAAAGAAACAATTCGTTGCGCAAAAATTAGTTGACAAATCTGCTATCACCGATTGGTGGTTGCAAAGCCAGCGAACTCAACTCTACTCTACTCTTCCACCACGACTGATGCAACTACGATGATCAGTTTTCCTTAAACAACACTTAAGAATTTTTCTTTAAGAATACAATCTCACATTCGCCTTCGCTCACGCTCCACAAAAATCGTGAGGCACCCTCTCCTCGCGCATACCACAGGAGTTATTCTTCTCCTTGAGTATTCTCTCTCCAAGCCCTAAACCCTTCTTCTCCGCGCGCCCTCGACGCGGCAACAAACTCGCCATGTCCTCGAGGAGGCCACGCACGTTTCCCTTGGCAAGAGCGAGCAACTGGCGAGCGGTGCCAGAGAAAACAAACCCCAGACCCTCCGGGCTCCGTCAGAGGAGGCCAAAGCTAGTTATCAGACACAGATGATGTGGTGGATCAGGTAAAGAAAATTGCAGTAATACAATTGTAATTCATTTCTGCACATGGCCGTTTCGTTTCGTGAAATCTCTATTAAACGTTTACTCATTTCACGATGTCTTCTTTCGGATTTTGTAGTTTTTTTACTCAATTTGTTTACACTTCTACCATAGTAGTACATTAAGATGCAAAAGTTATTGGAATCATTCATCAATTTCGTTATCATTTAAGTATTTTTCAGACACTTAAATAACTAGGAAAGAAATAATAATAATAATAATAATAATAACAATAATAATAACAATAATAATAACAATAATAATAACAATAATAATAACAATAATATCTAAATGAATAATAACAGCAACAACAGCAATTATAATATTTTAGCAATGTTGCTTTTTTCACTGAGTTAAATAAATCTGAATATTAAATAAGAACCTATGGAGACTATGGACCAATGTACAAATAAGACCTATAGAGAAAAGGAGAAAAAGACATATACACATAAAGGAACAAAAAAAATGGACGATCTAAGACATAACATTCATCTAAACTTCGCGGTGCACGGTACTCAACACAAAAATGTTGGTGTTGTATCCGTACAATAACTAACTTCTGAAGAAAAATACCAACTCCTTCACCGGCAGATGGCGACGCTTTCCGAGAAGTCAACTCTGCACTGTCACCAGACCCCACTTTGCAGCGGTCGCGCGACCGCCGTCGCCTGGTCAACGCGATGGAGTGCACTCGCGGAGCCTGCAAACACGCGCACCCTCCGCCTCCGCCACGCGCCCGCGTTTGGTAAGCAAACAGCGCAGCCGAGCGGTCGCCGCCGCCTCCAGCGGCTCCGCCACCAGCACCTACAACCGTCGCCACCGCTTCCGCCATCGCCTCCGCCACTGCCTCCGCCCCGCCCGCCCGCCGCCCCGCCGCCCCCCGCCGCCCCCCGCCGCCCCGGCCGCCCGTCACTAGCCCCACCACCAGCGCTTTTTCCTCCTCTGCCGCCGCTCCCACTGTCACAGCTGACAGTGACATCGCCATTACCATCACCACCAGCTCCGCCACTGCCATTACTACCACCGCCCCTGTCGCCGTACCACCGCCGCCGCCCTCATTACCGCCACCAACCATCATCGCCACCACCGCCGCCGTCAACGCCACCGCCTCTGCCGCTGGCGTCACCATCACCACCACCACCTCCGCCGACGGCGAAGTGGCGGTCGCGGGGCGCCAGCGGACAGCGCTTGGACAGAGCTTCGCGTTGTCCGCGCTGTGTACTCGCGGGGGTGGGGCAGCGGACTGTGCAGGAAGAGGACTTCGCGCCTCGAGACAGGGACGAGGATCCGCGCGGGGGTGAGGCGCGGAGGAAATATTTGCCGGCCAGGAGCCGAGAAGGCCGTTCCGCAAGTGGGATACACTAGCCGCGTGCACAAAACCTGGCCAGGTCAGCTCGAGTGGAACCGACACGGCACCTGCTGTGGGAATGGTCACGGGGGGAACAATTTAGAACTCTGCACTGCTCATAAGGGCTGCGATCGATGTCGATTCATCACTATCGATGCCGATTCAAAACATTAATGTTTTATAAAAGCATCCATGTTTTTAAACATAGATTACAGCTGATGTTTTTCATCGATGATACTCTCATGATTCATGATGTCTCCGGTACGTTTTTAATTTCCATGAGAGTTTTGAATGAAAATTTGTAAAATTTAAAATATGAAATATTTACGGATATACCCCTATCTGTGCATGTGCTAGAACAAAACGAACTCTGTATGTTCTACCTTCATGGAGCAGACAATCTCCTACCTGAGAGATGACTCCGATGTCTTACTGTATTCTGTGCCTGTCTTCATATTTAGCTCGCGGAGAAGCGGCCAACGCAAGTGCAATAGACGTAGGGGTTCCCCTGCACCTATTGGTAGAGTAGGAGACTGAGCACACTAATGGTAGGTTGTTCATTCATGCGGCGGCGATGGTGTAACGCGGCGGCGATGGTGTAACGGTTAGCGTACTGGCCTGTTGTACCCAAGTTGGCGGGTTCAAACCCGATCGAAGCCGTGGATTTGTAAGGGCGAAAAAATCCTTCGTACGCCTTCCTTCGGAGGGGAAGTAAAGCCGGCTGTCCCATGTTCGTAGATTTACTTGCATGTAAAAGATCCTCAAGCCTAAATGACGCCTCTGAGCTAAATTCAAATCGCCTGTTTCTCGCCCAAGAAATACCTCCTTTCTCTCCCAGTTTGTGAAAGGAGCGTAGCGAAATTTGCGTGGTCAGACGGAAGAGCGGGCCTGATGGCCCGAGTCTCGCCACGTAAAATAAGGCAAATTCAATTCAATTCAATTCAATTCATTTAAATTTCAATGCGAATTCCCTGATTTCTCTTCTGTATTCCGTAACAATTTCATCACTCAGACGGCGGATATTGTGTATTTCAAAGACCATTACATGCGCACCAAAACGTAAAGCACATTTTCCCGTTAGCTGGCCAAACTAGTGATATTTATTTTATTTCAGCTTAAAAGAGATTATAGTAAACAAACAGAAATTTTGTTACAAAATGAACTCTTCGTGTTTCCCTACCAGAGATATCTTTTAATGTTATAAATTGTATGTACTCTTTTATTTAAAATGTATTCTTTGATTGGTTAATGAAAATGTATTTTAGTATTTACCAGTGCTGCGGAGAACGACAAAGGAGAGATGTGAATCAAGGAAGCAGGAAAAAGTGCATTCACGCGTTATGTGAATCACATTTTCTGAACTTCAACTTCCGGAGTCAAAAATGAAAGGAATTCTCTGCTACTTATCTCCAATTTCAAAAAAAAAAAAAAAAAAAAAAAAAATGAAGAAGAAAAGTAAAAGGTTCTCTGTACTGTCAGTACGTTGATAATCTGATGGAGCACAAATCCCTTTTGGACAATACACATTCTCTATTTAAAGGTTCTAAAATTTGCTTCACGTTCTTTTTCAAACGTTTTTAATCAGTGATAATAGTAGAAATTATTCTATCAACTCTGTAGAAACGGTTGCAAATATCGCTTACTTTTTGTGAAGTGAAGAGTTATGCAAATCATTGGATTCGTTTTACATTCGAAATTGTATACGCGTCACATTCCGTACATCCATCTGGGAAATCTTGAACGTTAAATAGTATAAACATTTTTAATTTCCCCGACTATTCCAATCAAGGGTTATGTAGTTTTTAATGGTCGTGTCACGGTGTCGTGTTCAAATTAGTCAAAGGACAATTTGGCATACGCTGGTGGCCAAGAGCGCATATATTAATTTCGAGGAGACTCTCCTAAATCGTGTAGAGGCGAAACGGTCAAAGAATTCGATGATGAATTGAATTGAATATATGTAAATGATTACCAGCAAAGATATTTCAAGTTTTAATTGCTAACTCAGCGGACACAGGGCCACGAAAAAACTAGTGAAACGTGTACGTAAGATTGTTTTGGTGCCTCAGAGTTCGCAAATCATCGCCAACAATATGAATTCACAAGTACATTAAAGCAATTAACATTCTGCGACGTGGAAGAAGATTTATTGAGACGATAGTTTTGACCTTGGATTCAGTTGCTGTGATGTATAGACGAACTGACAGCTGATTCCAATATAATGGAATGAATTCACGAGAAAGTACCGTGAAAGGCTCGCAAATTTCCGGTAGAAAATTTCTTGGAAGTTCAATTTATTTCTTTTTTGCTTACCTACGCACATCAACGCGAAACGATCCATATCAGATTAATGTGATTGTATTTTGTAATCAAATGAGTTTGATACTCTGTTAGAAAATTTAATTTACATCTCAAACTCGTAACTCACTGTCTCATTGAATTTGCTTTCCGCACATGTTTGTTCTCGTAAAACTTACGACTTCCTTAAACAGGTTGTCATTGTTAATTTATATACCCTTTCTTTTGACTCACCTATTTCCGTATTATCAAAAGAGTAAATATCACAATGAATGCGAAAATTATCTTTTTACTTGCGTTGATTAAGAAATGCAAGCAAGAAAAACGATGGTATATATTATCACGCAGAATATATAAAGTATATTCTCTTCTCGTGAAAACTCGTGTTGTTTTTGCATACGTTTTTTGCACAAGATGCTGTGATACAGTTCCATCCACTCCAGTCCAGTTGGTTGTCATGAACGATTTCGCCTATCATTTGTAACTAATGTTTTCTTGAGTAACATTTACGACATTCTCATCACTCAGAAAATTCCTTCTTTCTTTATAACACTAATTGTTTTTTCAATCGCCAAATAATAGACAATAATAGACAAATATTACGGCCTCCTAAGCGAAAACTAGTAATGGTTTGTTTCTAATCGCAAAGGCGCAAACCTGATTTGAATTGAAAGAAATTCAGATTTCACCGATCACACCTCTATAGCAAGTTTCCTTGCGATTCCAAAATTTAAAACTCTCGCGTTTACGTGTTACTCTGAAAAGTGACGCTCCTAAGCACTGAAGTGTAATATGCGATTCCGTTTCTCCTCCCTATTTTTTCTTTTGTTACCTCCACAGTAACCCTGTGGAGAAGGGGAATTATTTACTTTTGATTTGTAAATTAAACTGCTGCCTTGCGGCTTAAGCAGCTAGAAGAAGGGCTTTGTCTTACAGCTAATTTTAATATTATAGTCCTAAAGTTAAATTACTTGCACATTGGCATTCCTAACGTACTCTAAGATGGGTTTTAAGTAAATACTAAAAAAGCTTATTATTATACTTGTGAGATTTTTGCTCTTTCTACCTTCACACATCATTCATACTTGTTTCATTACATACATAGCTATTCATTTCTTCCATTCATTTATCCCATTCATTTATCCCATTCATTCGCGCTTCACTGCACTACACTTTAAGAATGCACTGTTCACCACGGCACTGACTTGGCTCAAAGTGTCCGTGGCGCTCGGGCCCATTGGGAGGCGTGGCAGGTGGGGCGCGGCGTCGCGTTCCCCGCGCGTCCCTCGGCCGATGGCGAGTCTTCTCCCACGCGTTCGGCTGCCTCCGCTCGCTCGCACAAGGCACCAAGCGTGTCATGGGGCGCGGACGTTCTCCCTATTCCATCGGTCTTCCTCATTGTTTCTCCAGGAATATTTATCTACGGAATAGTCCTTGCACCCGTTACATGTGCTCACCCCTATATCCTTCCACTTAAGGTGTGGTGAATCTTGGACTTCGTTCTGACGTATACCCGAACTCCAGCCAGATTCAAATCATTCTGGGAGGTTTTGTAGAAAAAGAAGATCGTTCGTGTCCGAAACGCCCACGATACGGATGTTGTGCGATAAAGCTACTGGAGAGACAGATATAAGAATTTGTTCCTATTTCTTCTGTTAAATTGATATATTTCTTAGTGATTGTTGTTTACTCACAAATATATAAAAACATAATATTAATATATTTTTTTCCTCACCGGTACAAATAATATATCATTATTCACTCTATGGGTTTTCCATTGAAAATTGTGTATCCTTTTTCATACTTTTATAAAATGTTTTGTTTACGTGTCTGGGCTAGGTTCTGCATATAGTTGATATCCATGTAAGGTATTTAAACAGTGAGTTAATAAGATAATTATAAGCAATTACATATGTTCTAATTTTATAGCAATGTTTTTATCAACAAATAAATTGACAGGTTAGTTATTCTCAACTTTACTTAGAGTGCGAGAAGTCGCTCGCTACTTTCAAAAAACAGAATGTGTGGAGCCGCCTTTCCTGTAAGAAACATTTTCGAAACATTTGTGGTTCAATTGAAGTACAGTGCGCCAGAAAAGTGTCTCTGCAGTGGCTTGTGAGAGTGCTTGCAACAGAAATTATATCGGTAGCGCGAACTACACCTTGTAATAAATGAAAACGTAAATTGTGTACTCACTCCAATCCTACTAGACGCTGGAAGTGTTGCCCGCTTCACTAGTTTCCCAGTGATCTGGTTGCTGTCAACATAAATGCAATTTTAAATTGGAGGCCATGACTCGACTCGTATCGGAGAGTCTTTCCTGGCACACAGTACTTGTACTGAATATAATTATGATTATTTTCAAATTAATTTGTTTATGTGATTCTCGTAGCTTTTTAGACTCGAAAATATTAATTACTTTTGTGTGCCTAAGAAACCGTTACTTTCACTTGTTTGCAATCATCGTAGTACGATTTAAAAAAAAACAACACAAATTTGTGCACATTCATTTTGAAAACAAAAAATAAATTAATATAGGCCTATCTAAATACTTAATTATACGAAATCGTTTATATCGTTAGGAAATTTATTTTTGCTCTAACATTCTCTCTGTACTTTATGATTTTCACAATTTGAAAATCAATATTTACTCTTATTACAGTTACAGCTTTGCGTAGTCCTTCCTGATGACTCCTCTCACCCAGACTCCCCTGCACGCGAAGTCGTATTCCCCCTGCGGACTATCCTGCTTCGCTGGCCGTTGACTTCGTTTATGTGCAGTCGTGACCGGCCCCGAGAAGGCGCAGGTGTTTGCACACTAGTACCCGCCTCCGCGAGGTACAGTGCGCTCCGTGCGCGGGGGTAATGTGTGTTAAGAGCGAGCAAAATCGAGAAGAACCGGTCCGCCCACCCATTCTCCGGCGAAATCAAGGAAAGAGGGCGCCCACCCGACCGGCCAGCCGAAGCAGGAATCGAACTGCGGACTCTGGACTAAGAAGGATGATCTGTTGGCTGTGCCGTCTTTTAACGTTCTCGTTTTCTCGAATTAATGAACATTAAAGCCGCTCTAGGTACTCGTTTCAGACCATTACTTCTCGAATGAAATTCCGTCGAACAAATTCCGTCTTTTACGGTTTGGACGGTTTACGGTTTAGATGGGTTTCGGTTTATGGTTTGGGCGGTTTGAAGATCATGTACCAATATATTGAATGTAATCCATAAATGAGTTTACTATATTCCAAAGTGAAAAAAGATTTTGAGTCAGAAGAAAATTACTGCAACGTAGTATAAGCAATATAAACAACGTAGTAAAAGCAACCAAAGACTGTTACAGCGAAAATTGTCGGAAGGATAATTTATTTAAATTGTATATTGATGTTAACTAATTGAAATAAGGTAACTGACAAAAATATGACATACGATTCTTTTAATATCGAGAATTATATTCAGGTCGCCATAAACATATTGGGATTAGTTATATCTGTAATGTATAATTCTAGAAACCAAACCATGTTGTGGTAATAAAGTTTTATCCTATGAATCCATCTTCGTTTACCTAGTTGTTCTCTCGACTCATCGATGCACCATGGGAGGCCAAACATGACTCAACTCATCGATACACTATGGGAGGCCAAACATCGTTTGACTCATCGTTGCAGCATGGGAGGACAAACGTCGCTCAACTCATCGATTGACCATGGGAGGCCAAACTTCGCTCAACTCATCGATTCACCATAGGAGGCCAATCGTCGCTCCACTCATCGATGAGAGGCCAAGGGGAAAACTATCCGAGCGCCATCGGCCGTCGGGAGGGCACGAAGAGAGCGGAAACGCCCTCTTCGCCCCGGGGCCGCCGCCCCTCGCGCACTCATTCGCTACCTGCGCCGCCCCCGCGAATCGTCGCGTGGCCGTTTCCGCTCCCTCCCCTCCCCCCCCCCGGCCGAGACACGTGTTGGCCCTGACCGCGCCACGCCGGCGCGCAGCGGCGAGTCAATGCGCCCGGCAGCTGCCCTTCCGAGTCATTGCGCCCTTTCACCGCGCCCGCCGCCCCGCGCCCGCGCCCCCGCCCACGCCCCGGAGGTGAGTCAGCCCTTCCTCGCGAAGTAATTGTACCGCGCTCACGTGCGCCTCCAAGAGACGCGTTTCCCGAGGCAGGTTTTTGCGCAGTGTTGCAATAAGACCAACCCTCAAATCTTCGTCAGTTACTTGGGACGCTGGTTAGACAAAAATGTGGTTTACAGTTTACAAGTACGATAACGATACGAATATAATAACGTACATTTGATTATTCCACTCGTGAAATTAAAACCAATAATGTTTAACTATACATATAAATTCCCCAATCAGGGCGGTGAATCTAAAAAAAATATCGCTTTTTCTATTCGATTTTTTTCTTACCGCCCCTCCCTACTTGCCAATAATCGGCGAATTATCTACCTTAGGAGGCAGTATGTATTGCTTGATGTGTAGATGAGCAATAAACCGCTTATGTACTTTGCTATGTATTTTATGATTTTAACATACCTTTCGGTTATTTTCAATATTTGACGCATTTTGGAATCCTTTAAACGTAATATCATTCGTGGGATTGTCCTATTAAATAGAAATCCTGATTTGGAAATTCTCAGATAAATTCCCTCCTCGCGAATCGGGGATTTATCAACAATTTCCATAGCACTCGTGGTATTCCCGGTATGATAATTTATTTCAATTGTTATAATTCGAAAAAATTATAAATATAAAATTATTTTAACTGATAATATAATTTTCTGTGATATTATTTAGTATTCATTTGAAAGTTGTGTTTAGTTTCACATTTTCACAGCTCTAGTCGCACCGGTTACTCATGAGAACAGGTCACGTGATGCATGAAAAAGAGTGTTCACTAATAAATTATATTTTCTTTCTTCCTACAACTTTATTCTTTCTACTTACATAGAAAAAGAGGTTTTTAAAACAACTAGTTACTGAAATTTGATTTCCAAAAGCAGATATTTGCTAATTTCATTTATTACATTAAAATATAATATAGAAGTTGTTATTGCTCTTTGAATAACGGTTTTGTTATAAAAAATTGCAAACGATGTGAAATACGTTAAATACTAATCTTCTGTGATATTGAATTGTGTGTCCTCTATGCAGGCTGCACTTGTATTGAATTAAAAGTGAGTACCGATTGAAGCGTCTACATCACGGAATCAAGTAATTAAGTATCTAGTCTCAGGAAGCAAATTAGCAGCGAGTGATATATAAGTAACTGTAAACCATTAATAAACTTTTTATTTCTTTCAACAATTAATATTATCTGAAATTACAACGAATGTTACATGACATATTTCCCTGGAACATTACAGATGCGCATGTAAGAAACATGTCAAGATGATTATGCACATTGCAAATGTACCTGCATAGCGTCTCTAGACTTGTTTCCCAGTCAATGGATGCACCATTTTAATGTACGCCCAGAAGTCGGAAAGATGGAAGCAATGACACCCTGCAGGAGAGTTTAGATGTTCCCAAGGGAACTTGTAATAATTTAAGTACAAATAATCGAAGTACACCTAAAAGTACACGTAATCTATGCTGAGTCTGAACTCGTGGTGGTAAATGTCGTTTTTTACTGTAAAAATGGGGAATGCAATTAATTTTCCCTTCATGTATACCTATGTGAGTGAATCCAATTTCATTCTTTTGAATTAATTTTATTTGAATGATATTTTTTCCATTTCGAAATCTTTTAAGCAAATGTTAAAAAATAGTAATATGCTAATAACAATTCCGGTGGCTGTTCTGATATATTTTTTTTTCATTCGTGCTACAATAATATACTACAAACAAGGTTTTTATCGAAGTGTTACTATTTGTGTAACAATGTACTAAAAGTAAAAAACATTTTACATTCCAATTTATTTACTTTTCTGTCTAAATTTTCTTTCATCTTGTTTTTTCACTCGTATCTCAGCTGTACAAAATTAGTGCTGAGTTCACATGCTTATTTGTGTACCCTTTCGTAGGGGAACAGACAAATTTCATCCGCATCAATGTTTCCTTTCTGTTCTACTCCCCAGTGGCACTATGCTAGAGGCAGAAAAATCAGAGACCCTAAAATACTTAATAAATTCATAAAGATATGAAAAAATAATGAAGTTAAGAAACTTCACTACGAAAGAAAGTACCACTATATATGTTCGAAAGTATTTTGTGACGTTCTTTTTTTATGTAGTAGCATTAACTAGCTATTATCTATTGGCAAATACTATTCTGTACTAGCATAAATCATAATAGAGTGAATATTTTAATATTTTGAAGTGCAGTATGTGGAATGCACGCCGTTTCTGAAAACTGAAGAATATGTCTCTGTAACAAAATGTGTCCTTAGTAGAGATTGTGGGCGGCTATTGCCATTTCTTCAGATTCTGCCTTCATTTGCCTAATTTTTAGCAATATAAGTGACTGATCTTAGTTGATCTGTTGTTGTAATCTACATTACTAATCTTGAATACGCATAGAAATTGAAAACAACCTCCTGCCCCGTGAGAATTTCTTTAGGTACTCAGGAAACGCAGAAAAATAAAAAAATCTCACTCTGTCTCCTCTTACGGTAGAGATGACGTCATGTTACAGTAAGGTTCCAAGGAAAGTAGTCGCCCCATATTAAATATTTTCTAATCACATTTCGAGGTAGTGAACAGCGACTTTTTGATGTTATTGGTGTGTAGAGAACTGTTGTACTGTGAATCCTTATATACTATACCGTTATTGCAGAATTCGCAAAGAGTGTTTTCACTAAAACATTTAATGCAATTTAGTGTTATAGAAGATTAAAAATATTCGTTGTTCTTTAGCATTGTGCCTTCAACATCTTGGACAACGATTTTGTGCGGAATTGTTCAGCAGTATTTTTTATGCTGTAAGTACTAATGTATATTATCATTTCAAAGCCCGCGAAAATGAAAGAAAATTATGCAGGCTCTAGTCGTCTCTGGTTTCGTTGTTTACCCACGAACTCAGAGAAATCCAAAAAGAAGGAGTTTTGATTTTGTGTGAAAAACAAATTTAAGATTGCGTTCCAAAACTTCAAAAGTTATTTTTTTAATGGCTAATTTTAAAAGCAGTTGCCAAAAAACAATGAATATGAAAATGATTCCTGATTAAATCGATGTATAAATAGATCGCCGGAGGGTTATATACAATACGCACAATAATATACAATACGATCTTTAATTAATACCCTCCTTCAGAGCCTGTGTCGCACAGTACAACGGTGGCGGCAACGGACAGAGGAGAGGCAGTGGCGGCACTCATCCATCTGCAAGTCTAATCCCGCACGTTGTGGCCCCCGCCTCCATCGCCGACACCGCCATCTCCACCTCTGCCACCTTCACCGCCGTTACCATCGCTACCGTCTCTGCACGCGCTGCCGCCATCTTCATAGCCACTGCCACCGCTACGCCACCGCCACCTCTACCGCCAACCCCAACGTCACCGCCATCTTCAGAGGTATCGCCACAACCACAGCCACAGCCACAGCCATCGCCATCGCCATCGCCATCGCCATCGCCATCGCCATCGCCATCGCCATCGCCACCGCCACCGCCACCGCCACCGGCCATCCGCCACCGCACCGCCACCGCCACCGCCCCGCCACCGCCACCGCCCCGCACCGCACCGCCCACCCCGCCCACGCACCGCCACCGCCACCGGCCACCCCGTAAGCCGCATGGGGGAGAGTGAGACCCGCCAGGCTTTTTGGCCGCTCCATTGCTAATGCTCGCGTCCACGCGCATGCATATGGATGACGAGCACAGGTGGTTGAGGCCCGTGACAAATGAGACGAGGGTGGGCGGCCCGAGATTTGGAAGGCGCGTCCGTTCTGGGCGGCGGCGGGTCAGGTTGGTTTTTGAAGGGATGATGTAAGATGGAGCCAGCTGAAAGGGATGATGGTGAGTAGTGACGGTGAGGGGATGAACAATGAGATAACAGTTGCGGCCAGAACAGTGTCTTGAGAAAAAAAACAGAGGTGATGTATGATTACAGTGCTATCATTGTGGGAAGGAGATGTGTGAGTGAGAATGGACAGTAGTGTTATGTAAGCGTGTGCTGTTTATGTAGCGGTAAATGCTTGGACTGCTCAGCAAGGTGCGTATGCTTTCCGAGAGATAAGACTGAGGAGGGCTCGTTAAGCCGACGGTACAGTTGTCATTTTTTGTTGACGATTTGGCTTACGTTTTTTTGGGCTGCGTTTGCTCCGGAAGAAAAGGGGCAGTTGGTTGTCTCTCACGTTTCTGACATGCCGAAAATGAATTGTTTGTGTGTTTAGTAGCGTACTGCAATTACGTGAGAAGTTGGTTAAAGCAATTTTCTCATCATTATTTATATGTTATTGAACGTTATGTAATACATATTTTAACGATGTTGATATAGGGACTTACAGTTCGAAATGGTTTGCGTAGGCTTCGCGGCCGACGTCGTGTGAATCTTGGCTGTCCGGACACTGCATCTGCTTTTGAAAGTGGGCGAATAGATAATTATTCACATCTATGGAAATAAACTTGAAAATAGCTGCAATTTTATAATATATGATTCTTATTTACACTGACGTTGTATTTTTGCTAATCTTGCCGAATGTTTGAGTTGTTCACAACATCTATTAAACTTAAGTTTCGATAACCACTTTATGAAAATCGAAGGAAATATGGAATTTTAGTAGTTGTTTTTGAATATTCCTTTTGAAATGCATTAACATTTTAGTTTAATTTAGTATAAGTCATGAGATGAAGCCTGAGAGCCTATTGGTATCTCACATAAAGCAAGGATATTTTCGTCAACAGTTGTCACACAGAATTTATTTAAAATGCAATCTTACCACTTGCAACTACTATTGTCAGAAACGGTGTAAACCAGGACTTCTAGAATTCTATTTGCGGTTTGATTCTAGATGCATTTTAATGCTTTAAAACACGTTGAGAACATTTTTAAACATGCAATATTTAAATTTTGATATTGATAATATTTAGTTTGAAGGAGCCTACTTCAAAAAGCCTGCCACGAATGATACTCCCAAGGCAAACAGATCGAATCATTCAGCGGCGAAAACTATTATTTGGGAACTGAAAACCAAGCCGACTCATCGCACTTCTCTCGTTCGGGAGGCACTCAAAAAACCAACCCTCAGAATACCAGATAAAAAAAAACAAACAATCTTTACATCCCAAGGCCTTCATGTCTTGAATAAGCGTAAACAGGCGTTCGTACTACAATCTCTCCGCGCAGCTTTCTCAGCTCCCTCGAGCAGCCACCATACGCCCCACTCCCAACCAGCAGCCCTTCCTCTCATCATGAGGGTGCGCCCATCCGTGAAATAATCACAGAACGGTGAGGGCGCGGCGCGGCAGACCACGCCGCGGCGCGCTCTAATCTACACTCGTATCAGCCAGCGTTGTGTTTTAAGCCTGACAGCCGTGCCGCGCGGGCCTAAGTTACTTTACTGCGCCGCTAGGGCATTGCCGCTCCGCCGGTCCGCACCTGGCCTCGCCACGCCGCGCCGCGCCACGCCCGCCACGCCACCGCCATGCCACGCCACGCCCCACGCCACGCGCCACGCCAATCGGCGTCGCGTCCTCCACTCCGCGCCGCGCCACGCAACGCACACCCGCACGCCACGCCAACCCCGCCACGCCACGCCACACCCCGCCAGCGGCCACGCCACACCCCGCCACGCCACGCCACCCCACCTACCCCACCTACCCCCACCTAACCCCACCCTACCTCGACCCTACCCCACCGCCACCCCACCCCACCCACCCCACCCCACCCCACGCCGCGCCGCGCCGCGCCGCGGCCGCACACACCACGCGCACGCCACGCCCACTCCCCGCCACCTAGGGACCCCACGGCCACGCCACTCCAAGCCACGCCCCGCTACGCCACGCCCCTCCGGCCGCCACCCCACGCCCGCCACGCCATCGCCACGCCCACGCCACACCACGCACGCCACGCCACGCTTTACCCACGCACGCTAGGTCCCGCCACACCACCGCCACGCCACGCAAGCCATGCCCCGCCCGCGCCACGCCCCTTCAGCCACGCCACGCCACGCCCCTCCCACCACCCCACGCCCCGCCCCGCCACGCCTCGCCATGCCGCGCAACGCCACGCCACGCCACGCCGCGCCACGCCACGCCACGCCACGCCACGCCACGTCACGCCGCTGCTGACCGCGTGGCCTAAGTACACACGCCTGGTCTTAATTACCCGCGTTAAACCACCGCCGCGCGGGTCGGACGGGTGACGCGCTGCCTCACCCACCGCTCACCCGAAGATGGATTGTGAGTGCAAGGTGAAGAGGTCGGGGGACGACGCTGAGTTGGAGGTTGTCGGAGAAGTTGGTGGGGATTAGGTGTGGATGAAGGTAGGGTAGTGTTTGGGTAGGTGGATATTTTAATCATGAAGGAAGAGGAGGAGGTAGATGTGAAGGTGAACAAGGCATTGAAGGTAAACAGAAAAGTCTAAGGGGAACATTTATGGAGACGTTCCACCGCGTTTCTAATTGAGGGTGAACACACTTGCGAGTGTGGAGATGTGGTGTGAAAAGGAAAAAGCGAATAGTGAGAGTTTAAGAAGATCAGCAAAGAAACTATTCTATGGAAACGAATTGGGAGACTAGAGAATATCAGGGGAGGTGGATGGGGGTGGAGAGAGAAAGAGGTGGCACTGGCGGGGACATCGATGCAAATGGCGGCAGCACAGCGGGAGGGAGAAGAGGGAGAAGACGCAATATCAGTAAAGAAAAGGGTTGCTTATTGAGATTGAATCAGAGAAAGAAAGTATGGATGTGTAAACAACAGACACACGGAAAAAGCAATGGATGGGAACCTCAAAAATTTTGCTACATTGTGAGATGAGGAGAATCGGTAATATAATTGAAGCGTTCCATAAGTTATTTATAATTCGATTTATATTGAGTCACGATGCACATTGTACACAAACACATACCAAAAATGCAGGTTACTAAAATAAGAAATTACTATTTGGATTTTGTACTGCTTGTCACGCTCGTATCCGATTTGTTGTCTCTTTTGTATGTTCGTTATTCCTTCTATTCACAAAAGAGAAACGAAGTCTATCTTCATTCCGGGGACTGATGAGCAAAGCCTTCGCCACACGTCCTCAGATACACGTTGGAGCTGTCAGGGCCTTGTTATTCATTACACTTGGATCATATCTCTGAGTTTTTATACCGAAAGAATGCTCAAATTAGTAGTTAGTTTCGTAGATAGGTAAATTTCCTGTTTGTGAAGCTTATCAATCTTAAGATGTCATATAAAAACACGGCTCCAATCGGTTCATATTTTGCCCGCACCTTCAATACTTTGATTAATGTTTAGCTACTCGTATCGTAAATAACTGCTTGTATTAAGATGTAATAAAATTTATTATACAAACCCGTGTACGTAACAAATCATTGTAATTACCTGTGAACGGGGGAGTTTTACTAATAATAAAGTAATAATATCCAATATAATGAATATTCATGTCCATACATCCGTAAATTTTGATAAACAAAAAAGGCGATATGCTACTTCTGAATATCACCTTTTTAAAGTCAACTAAACCCGATATCCACTCCGCCATCAAAACCATTTATTTTCGATATTTTTATGAATGCAAAAAAGACGGTGAAATGTGTCATTGAGGTGCTCTTACTAGTTCCTGAATAGTCATGTTAACTATCTGAATGTATTTTGTACAAAGACGAATCTAAATTTATTTTGGTGAGAATGAAATATAGCAACTTGACAATAAACAATAAAGAATTCTTGGGTATTCTTTTACAAAGTTGGACATGCTATTAGAGCATATTAAGTATCAAATAACAAAAACATAGCTCACTAAATTTTGCATTTTTTCATAGGAAATCTTATAATAAAATGTATACCAGAAACTTTAATTACTTATTCCACTTTAATAAACATACTTTACATGTATGTATTTTTCTTGTATACCTTGATAATTACAATTAAAACACAACTATTAGTACTGTTTTAAAATAGGGTTATAAAATTAACTGTGTTAACTGTGTAAGTTGATCATGCTAAGGAGATAACGAGAAAACCGTATGACATCAAGTCATAAACATAATTTTCAATATAAACCGAGACTTATTTTTACCTTTTCTGCTTCAAAAATGTTCCACATTAGTAACACGATATCCGCCGGAGACATTTGTGAAGTTGACGCCTTTAGACCTCCCGTCCAGCGCGGTCGGAAACGCCCGCGGCGGGCGCTGCGTTTTGTGCCGCGCGCAGTAGGAATTCCTCGGCGGGAAGGGGCCGCCACCGCCTTCTTGTATCTCCGCGCCGCTACCCTTTCCTCCTCCGGGCGGCATTCAAGTGTCGCCGGTCGGAGACGTCGACGGCGAGAACGACGACGGTGGCGGCGAGAAGAGGGGCCTGGGGGGAGGGAGTTGAGGTACGGCGCAGCTGCCCGCCTCCGCACCGCCTCCGCGCCGCCCTCGCGCCGCCTCCGCGCCGCCCTCGCGCCGCCCCCGGCTGTGTAAACAGGAGAGCGGGCGGCGCGGCTATTGTGGATAGCATCCCCGTACTCGCGCCGCTTCTCCTCATATTTCATCTCGCGGGGAACACTGAAGCGGCGGACTCCGCCCTCCGCTCCCGCCCGCCCTTCGCTCCCCCATCCCACCACCCGCCGCGTCAACGACACGTCCACCCTGCCAGCCCACATCCCTCCTCCCGACATCGACACGCGCCCTTCAACATTTACCCGCAGCCTATAACAGCTGCAATGCAACACCCGCCACGCCCCACCCCGACACCACACGCCACGTCTCACCACCCCTTCTCGCTAGCCAAGCAACACGCCCGCCATGCCCCACTTCCGTCACCACACGCCACGTCCACTCCTTTCCACCCATCCCGCTAATCCAGCAACGCCCCGCCATGCCCCACCGTATCCCGACCTGCCGCCACGCGAAGCCACCCCTTCCACCCCTCCAAACATCGCCAATTCGCCGCCATCCAACACCCTCCACCGCTCAACCGCGCCACGCTCCACCCCCACTCCACCACCGCTCCACCCCACCCAAGCTCCAGCCCGCGACCCGTCCACGCTCGACCCCGCACCTCGACCCGCACGCTCGACCCTCGCCAGCGCTCGACCTCGCCACGCTCGACCCCGCCACGCTCGACCCCGCCACGCTCGACCCCGCCACGCTCGACCTCGCCATGCTAAACCACGCCTCACACCACCTTGCCACGCTCCAACCCGTCACACTCTACCGCACTATGTTCCACCCCGCAAAAATTCGCCCCGCCAAGACTCGTCTCGCCACACCAAGCCACCCAACGCCAAGCCACGCCACGTCCCACCCCGCCTGCCACGCGACGCCTAAATCCGACCCACCCCGTCTGCCGTGCCACGCCATACACCGCTCCTCACTGCCAGCCCTCCACCGATCCCGCGCGGCCCTACGGCCCCGGCGTGCCCCACCCCCTCCCTGTCTTTGCGACGCGACAGCGGTGTGGCCGCTGCGGTGCCCCGCGCTCCCTCGCGCTTCACGCACCGCGCGCACGGGGCGCGTCAATGGAGCGCGGTGCGGCGGCGGCGGCCGCTGTCACGAAGACGCCCACATAATGCGGTGCGCGATTCCGTTGGATGCAGTGGCTCGCGCGGGCCAGGGGTCGCGGCCTTTATGGCTTCTGTGGGAGGGGAGGGGACATGGGGCTCGTTTTGAAGCAATCCGCAACATTTGCAACGGGAATGGTGCCCTATTCTTCGTTTCTTGAATGTGCTGATATTTCTTTCATTTTAAATCGATTTATATTATGTGATGAATCAAATCACATTGGAATACGTGCGATGGTTGGGGAAGAAGGCATGGCAATATTTTTTTCTGAAAGAAATGTTATGGAATCACACAGCTATTTTTTCGCACGTTAACACCGAGAGCAATGTGGAATCAGTTGTCTAACGCTGTGCGAGATAAATGTAACCTTTTTCGGGCAGCGCTCATACTCCAAGATTGCAGTTCGCCATACGATAATGTCACAGGGTGTTCTGCATAGGAGAATGCCCGAGAATGTCACAGGGAACTGGTCGAAACTGTTGGAAATAATGCCCTTCCATGCCGGACATGGGGCTCGTTTTGAAGCAATCCGCAACATTTGCAACGGGAATGGAACCCTATTCTTCGTTTCTTGAATGTGCTGATATTTCTTTCGTTTTAAATCGATTTATATTATGTGATGAATCAAATCACATTGGAATACGTACAATGGTTGGGGAAGAAGGCATGGCAATATTTTTTTCTGAAAGAAATGTTGTGAAATCACACAACTATTTTTTCGCACGTTAACACCGAGAGCAATGTGAAATCAGTTTTCTGACTAACGCTGTGCGAGATCAATGTAACCTGTTTCGAGCAGTGCTCATACTCCAAGATTGCAGTTCTCCATAGGAGAATGTCGCAGGGTGTTCTCCATAGGAGAATGTCCGAGAATGTCACAGGGAACTTATCGAAACTGCTGGGAATAATGCCCTCCCATGCCGGACAGTCTCGAGATTGGCAGGAGAGTTTCGGCGAGGTCGCGTAGCAACTTATGATCAGTAACGCATGTGACAATCTGTGAGTGTGCGGACCAATGTGGCATGTGCGGTAATCGAGTATCTGGCTAATCAGGCCTTTATCCGTAGAACGGGTATGTTTTGCTTTTGGAATATTGTGACTCGTATATTCTATAATGATTGAAACAAGTAAACCACAAAAAATTTCAAATAGCTGATTAAATATGAGCAACTTAATTTTGGTGTGTCGTTACATGCCAATGCATCTAGTTCATATCTTACTCGTTCATGTGTATATTTCACATTTTCCTCCCATTTCATCCCTCTTATTCTCAAAAAAGACAAAAAAGTGCCATTACTTATGCCGCAACAACTCCTTTGATGAGAATGTTGAATTATCATTCTTTGGGGTGGTTTCGTTACATGAAATTTTTCTCGTAAAGATATACTTATGAGTTAAATAGCATAATAAACATAAATATTTTCAACCTTTTGACTTTTATTTTTTCTCACTCCTTGTAAATGAATTTGCATAAAGCCTACCTCTTCCGGCACACATATCATGTCTTTTGATTATTCTTACGCTGGCTGTCATTTGTACACGAATATCCAAATTTGTTATTCATATTATTTTGTAGTATTATTTCCTTTGAGCATAAACGTGGCAACAGCAACGTCTGTACTGCGTTATGATTGTTCTAATTTGGGGTCATTTTAATTCCGGAACGTTCTAATTCGTAAATTTCGAATTGTTACAATTGTTCGAATTCCTTCTCAGTAAATAAATGAATGCAAACTATAGATGATTTGACAGCTATCTGTGAATAGAGGAATTAGTGAAATGAATTAGTATCTCAGAGCAGTTCAAATAATGCAATTGTGAGGGATTATTCTCCTCATAATGGAAAATAATTTTCATTGCATGTCAAATAAACGTAACTATAGGAATAGACTAACTATATGAATAATATAACTCTTTTTAATTATACAAATATAATAATATTTTCTTAATCTTACATGAACCTAGCTTCTATCACTAAAAATACTCTCTAATATATTTGATTTTGTGATCGATTTTCAATAAAATGGATGTATTGCATATTTAACGTTTTAAAAACCATGCTCTGCACGTCACTTTATTAACTTTTGCGCATAGTATCAAGAGTAATTTCACTATCACCCTTTTTTTTCTTTTCATAAAAGCACTTATCTTTCCGCATTCCATCCGGGTGCTTTCATTTCAACAAATTATATAACGTTTCAAAGGTTGAATACAAATACTTTATGGAAACGTCACAAGCCTAGTGATGATTTGATGCATGAAACATTTTTCAAATCCAAATTCTACCGTCTCTTAACAAGGAATTAATAATAGTGTGATATTACTTCACATTGTACGTGAAACTTTAAAAAAATCATATAGATTCTAGCAAGACGTTAATCTAACAGTTCATTACATAGCTTTCTTTTATTGAGATGATTTCCTAGTTCAGATTAGATGTGTAGCCCACTAGTTTAGTAAGTAGGGGAGGATTTTGATGCCCTAAAACATCCCCAAAAGTGATCAAAAAATAATCTAAAATTGTTTTTAAAATTGCCTTAAAAGCAAAGAAAAATTACGATATAAAATTAATCGAAACCAATGCAGATTAACAACTCAATCTATTGGATAAGTTACTGATGCCAAGGCGTCTTTCTTTTGTTGAAGTGAATTCAGCTAGCGAAATTTGGGACTTTTCTTTACCAGGAAATCTCTATTATTAGTTAGCCCGAAATCGAAGAGACTGAGTAATAGGTGAACCAGGAATCTTAGATTACTTACTCAAAACGTTACTCATTACAATTTTTGAATAAAGAAATCCAATAAGCTATTGAGAAATTCTGTGGAGAATATTTGTCGCATCCGGTACATATTATTTGGAGCAAGTTCCATAAAAATGATATTAAATTTGATGTAATTAGCAAAACGTGCCTTAACAAGACGAGAAAAGGTAAAAAATGAGTTCTTAGTCGAAGTCGACGAAATATGTAAAAATATGTCATTATAAAAATGGTCAATTTCCTTTTGTCATAAAATGAAATGAATTTCTATTCTAAACAGCATTGTTCTAAGGAGAAAGAAAAAAATACATTTTATTAAAATTCGCTCCCTATTAATAAAGGAGAGGGAAAGGAAAACTGTTGATGAAATAAACTGTGAATCCACTTTGCTCTCCAAAATTCTCACTCTGAATATTCGAAATTTTACTCTTACAAGTAGAAAACTACTCCACGGGAAGTTCCCCAACCAACAATGGGGCATGTTTGTGTTCCCGGAAAACAAGAGTGACGCCACGACCCAACCCAACATTCCAGGGCCCACGCAACCGACGCTGCCCTTCGGCGCACCACTGGCGCCGGGACAAACTGCCGGCGCCC
>BOPP01000031.1:10868921-10879203 GCA_017312745.1 Gryllus bimaculatus
CCGCCCGCCCGCCCTCGACGCGGCGCCTGGCCACCACGTGCGGCGCGGCCCAACACGTGTCGCCACGTGTGACTGGCACGGCTTCGGCGCCCACGACAGACCGCGCCGCGGACGGAATTAGCCGACCATTAGGGGCGCTGCGGACGCTTGACCTGGGGCCGCCCCCGCTTCCGGCGCCTCGTGGCCCTGCCACGCCCCCCTCCCCGACCGCTGGTCCTCTGTTCGGCCGCGTCCCCGCCTCTTCGTTGTCCTCCCCTCGCGAGCCGCCGCTGTGATCGATGTCCTCGAGGTTTCTCAGTTGCCTTGTCACGTCACCGTTTGCCCGTCCCTCCACTCTGTTCCTGTCCCTCCGACGGCCCGCCTCCGGCGTCCTCCCTGGCTGCCACTCTGCTGGAGTCTCTTGGCATTTCTCCTACTGGAGTCACGAGCGTCAGCTACTCGGTTACTAATTTCTTCGCTTCCGTACGTTCTTTTCCCATTCCGTTTCCTTGATACCGAGGCTTTGATGCCACCAGCTTCCTGTGCTTTCTTTGCCTTTGATTTTTACCTTTTCTCTTTCTAAACGTTTTACAGACTCTCTGGCACTTCATTGTATCGAGATATACGCGTTAGGGAAGTCTGTCCGTACCGAGCCGTGTCAGGGCCTCCTGTTAGAAATTGCATTTATTATTTACTAAATACTGACTCCGGCCGCGGAAGCTTACGCTCTCAAATGCATTTATGTTGGTAGCCTCGAGATCAGTGGGAAACAACACATTCAGTATGCTATGATTCTGGTGGGTACATACGCAATGTACGGTTTCTTGCCATAGGTTAGTGCTAAATTTTTCGGTTGTCAACACACTCACTAGCAAAGTGCCTCTGCAGAGAGACTTTCCTTCCACCCTGTACCTTACCATTTACTCACTTACCGCTATAAACCGATCATTCAAAAGTTTTCGTAGGTCGCTCACAATGCCAAACCAATTCCATAACAAAAGTATACTTTCCCATCGTCCCTCAGCACTCTGGCACTTTCTAAACCTCCACTTTTAATTCTCCTTGTTCACCCTCATTTTGACTTCCCTTGCCTCTTTGTCTTTTTTTTCTCTTTCTTCCCTCCGCCGCCGCGTGCGCCCTGACCGAGGCCGTTTCCTCCGCAAGCGCTTTCATGCTTGGTCTCTGCCTCCGCCGCCTCCCCCGCCGCGCGGCAATTCGTCAGCGCCAACGGGCGCGGCGCGCCGGTCATCCGTCTCCGCGACAGGAGGCGGTGCACCGGCGGCGGCGGCGGGGGCGGCGGCGGCGGCGGTCTAGGAGGAGGCGGGGGCCAACGCGGGCGCGTGTCGGCTCGGACGGCTGCTGCTGCTGCTGCTGAGGGCGTCTCCGATCCACCACGTAGAATCTCTATCACTTCATCGTTTGTAAATACTTGTAAATAGTAGTTTCAATTCTTATTTTACGAACATGCAAGTCAAATTTTTATTGTCTAAGTAACCTAGGGACCACATCTCAATATTAAAAATGTTCACTGCCTTTTCTCATTTCTTTGAAATTACTTCTATATATTAGTTTTAAGTCTTACAAGTCGAGTTTTCGTTGTCTATGTATGTTTCCTAAGGGCTACATCTCAATATCAACAATTATCACTGTCTTTTCTAAATTTTCTGTTCGCATGAGGAATTGTTGGGTTGTTTCCTGACGCCTTGTCGAGGCGGCGCTACACGCTAACGGAAGGAGGAAGACGCGATCTCACCTGCCGCTCAGGGATGTTTCGTGTGCAGGTCCTCTGTACCTAGTGGTACCAAACTGTACGCTAAGCTTCAGATGGCGCTTGAGTTAAATCCAATTTCCAATTAATCTGGGCTTCATTGTTGCTGTGCGTTGTCGTGTGTCGCGGGGCGGGGTCGAGGAGGACAGGACGAGCGAGCGGTGCGGGATGTAGACGGGACGAAACTAAATGCAAACATAAACATAAGCATAATGCGTGTACGTAAACATTAACATAAGAGATTGACTGAAGTATTTTCATTGTTTATCATAAACATAAGCAAAATAAGGGTTGGCTTGTGAGACATTCTAGTTTACTATTGTTTGGATGTGAGAATCGATTGCGGAGTATCGACTGTACCCATGGTACTGGACTTAATTCGTCCACCGACTTCGATCCTATTTAGATACTCGATTTTGAGTTAACGTACTGTGGTTCATTTCTTATGTCTTACTTAAGCACAAGCACAGAAGCTTGCAAGCTTTTAAGTTGACGTCTTACGCGGTATGCTTATGAAAACGAATTGTGAATGGGTCAGCTTATGGACGTAGTCCTAACTTTTATGTTAAGGCCATGCCTATGTTTATGTTTGCATTGTGAATGGGCCTTAATGCTGAGCTAGGAGACGACTGCGAGTGGGCGATTGTGCCACGGGAAAACTAGGTCGTAGCAGCGCTGCCAGAGCGGAAGGACGGCGGCAGGACGTAATTCTGCTAGTGCATTATATAATCTATCAGCAACGGAAAAAAATTCGAATCACTCATTGATCGTAGGCTCTTATGTAAAATTGTCATACAAAATAAAGTGTAGCTATTATCTACTTCCGAATATAAACGTGAGAGATCAACAGACTACGGACATGTAGTCAAATGTTCATTCACAAAAGATGCTGGCAATCTAAGATGTCTGTTCTTTCAACATGCATATACTTTTCCAAGCTATTCAATTTCAAATTTATCTGATTTTACTTAAAAATGTATTTGTTATTATACTACGTCATAATATTTTGGTCGCCAAATGTCTTTATTTCATAAAAAATGTTGAATGTTATTTTTGTTATAATTTCCCACGAACATTAGGCTTGTATTGTAATATCCTCTCGTGTTTCTCTTACTACACAAAATGCAAGCCGAGGTGTTGTGAGCGTGTTTAATGTAGAGGTGAAGTGGCCTCGGGCGAGGGCATCAGGAGCACTTTTTCATCGCTGAGAAAACGTAAAAGCTCCGTGCCGGTTCAGACACCATTGTAGCTCGTATGTCTTCTGTTCAGTCTTTCTTTGTTTCTTTCTTCCTTGCATCCGACGCCCACTATCAGCTCTAAAGCACCAAACCTTCAGTCATCAATCACAAATCATCATCGATTGCGGAAACCTCACAATCACCATCACTACCACCAACACCGCTACCATAACCACCACTACCACCATCACAACAACATCAACAAGAACAACAGCAAAAACAACAATCACAAAATAGTACCTTCTTTCTACTCACCAAACCTCCATACCCGCAGTCGTGCCGTTCCGTCATTGAATAGAAACTATCCCTTTTCTCGATATCCTTTCTTTCCTGTTTCTCTAACATTACCTTCATATACCCAACTAATGTTACTGCAACGGCTCTAACCCGAAGGCCCTGAGGTTCGAGTCCCGGCGGTGGCAGTATTTTCGACACTACCCAGATAGCTTGGTCGAGTTCAGTCGCTGTCTGGAGGAGAATCCTAGCAGCCAGCTTCTCTAATCGGTAGTTTCCCGTGGTTTCTTTGATCAATTCCCGGCGAATACCGGAGCAGTACCCTACCAAACGCGCCCCGGACCGCGCACGATTTCCTTTCTATTCCTTGTCATATCCTACGTCTTACTTACACACACACACGTACATTCACTACACTACCACACATACCGGGATACCGATCAGGAGCTTAGAGCTTGTCCCGACTGGGGCGGTGCTTGGCTGGTGAGAGATACCTGGTTATAATAAAACCCGCTAGCCGTCATAAGTCGGTTTCGGATCTCGCCATCTAGCGGGTCAAAATCACAGCCACCTCCTGCCACCAGCAAAAACAGATACACTACACTTATGGGAGTAATGACCTTAGCCGTCGACGCGTCCGGAATCATTAGTAATCAATCAATCTATATCCTCCTTTCATGTCCCCATTGCTTGTCCCAATTGCATTACAGCGGTTCCGTATTGCCCTCTCTACTATTCCCCCCAGCAACAGCATTGCCGCCACCGTCCCATGAAGGCAGAGCGGACTGCGGTAATGCTTTTAATTGGAAGATGAGGACTTTCGCTAACAGTCTGCACGTAACGCTCCGCGCCAGCACGCGAGGGAGCCATTTGGAAGACGCCCGACGCAGTGCGCGCTGCGCTGCGTCGGGAGGAGGGCGGGACGGGCGAAGCGGCCTATGGCACGCCTGAGACCCGGGGAGACCTCTCGCGAAATAATTAGCGATTGACAAAGAAGGATTCCGCTTCTTTACGCGAGAGAAGTTGGGGGTCAGGCGTTTTGAACCGGCGCACAGTGGGCGGAAATGTGCGGAAATGTTCGTAACGGAAGAAAAAAATACCTCTGGTAATGAATAAACGTGTTAACGTTTTCCCTTTTTATGTTTTCTTTTCGTAAGTTTTTCGCCTTTATTATCATGTTTTATAATAAAAACGAATATCAAAGAGATTTAAAGTATACAAATTGATATTTTTGAATGGGAAATTAGTACATATTATTGCTGAAACTTTTTTTGTATTTTGGAATTGCAAATTTTAAGTTAAAATAATCACTCTAAAAGCTACATTTTAAGCTTAAACGCATCTGCGATTTGTTACGGACGTTATGATTAGACATTTAGAGAAGTGTTTAAATGTCAAAAAACCTAATTTTCACTCAATTGGAGTTCAATAAATCTTACCGTATTTCAACTAATTAGCCAAAATTCTAAATGTTACCGAATTTGAATTAACTTCTAAAGAAGCTACTAAATACAAAGTTTTCGATTTTCAAAAGGTTTGATTAACAAGTTCTTAGTAATACAGAATATTTTTAAATACGACTTGTTAGTTTAATGCTTTGCATTAATTTATTCGTTGCCTTGTTATATTTAAATAACGTAAATAAATATTGTGCATACAAATTACGTAATAAGTAAAACACAAGACTTATTAAATAGATATTCTTACCAACAAATCATACAGCACTAAATTTATTATAATGAAAGTAATTTAATAATGGCTGTGTCTATAATTTGAAATTTGGTAAGAAAAAAAACTTCACATTAGATCTTACATTATATACCTGTGACCCACATTGACACATGACTAGGCGTTTCTTGATGTAAGTTTCCAAATTTTCCTTTATTTAGAAAATTGATTGTCTCTGAATATTACTTTGGAAACTTACATGAAGAAAAGTAATACAGACAATCATTAGGAAATAAAAAAATGGCATTGAATAGAACTGCACGTGAAACCCACGCGCGCAATTTTAGTCCATTGTAGCTCACTGTGCCGAAATAGTGCTACGGCGGCGGCAATGGCGGTCGCGGTGACGGTGGTGGTGACCATAGTGGCAGTGATGGTGACCATAGTGGCGGTGGGGGTGGTGGCTATGGCTGCGGTGATGAAGCGGTGGCGGTGGCGGTGGTGGTGACGGCGGTGGCGGCGGTGACGGTGATAGTGGATGTGATGGGGGGCGTGGTGGTGACGGCGGTGGCGGTGGCGGCGGTGACGGTGATAGTGACAGCGATGGAGGACGTGGTGGTGGCGGTAGCGGCGATGGCGGTTGCGGAGTGTAACGTATTAGCCAGCGTGCCTCATGGCATCTATTTGGGGACGCTTGGTTGCGGATTAGTCTCGCCACAGGAAGTAGGGTTTTTCCGTAAAGGGAAGAACGCGGAGACGGGAGACACAAGGCTTTGGGTGTCTTCCGGCTTATAGCAGCTTTTCACTGTTATAACAAGCGAGGGGGTGGCGTGACGTAGGAGGTCACGTGGGCCTCGCCTATATAACAGCGTGTACGGAGCCAGTAGGCAGGTTCTGGAGACGGTGGGAGAACCTCGTGCGTGTGCACAAAACTTTGCGCCAAGACGGTGCATATGCGAGCCAGGCTCGCGAGGCTGGAGTCATTAGTTGACGAAGCCTGCGGACTTTATGTCCTTGGGTGACTGCGGTCACGGGGGAGCGATGCTGTGTGCGTGCTCCGAGGTGAAGAGTGGTTGAGTGCCACGATTCACGCCGATTCTCAATCGGATAAGATCGCTCCTGCGATCGAGGCAAACCAGCCGTTGGTGCGCCAGAACGGACTTTGTGTCCCAGCGTGACATCCGGTCACGGAAGCTAGGCTTTGTGCGCGCTTCAAAAGTAGGAGTGGCGAATGCCACAATCAAAACCATCTTCAATCGGGTTTTGGATCGCTCCCGCGATCAGGGGATAGTAGGTCTATCAGAGCTAGGGTGTAAGTAAATTATTAAGTGTATATATTTGTTTTGTTTTCTTTGTTAATAAATATATTGTTATATGAAAGCTCTGTGTCTGTGGTCGCTGTGAGTATCCATGACGTCACAGGAGGATGTGGCTGCGGCTGCAAAGGCGCGTCGTCGCGTGCAGTGGTGGACTTCGTGCGCAGTGGATGCCGGATTCGATTCTTCGCTCGAATGCGGCTCTGCAACGAAGCGGCGCGAGGTTTCATCCCGCGTGCGAAGAAGCGTCGTTATTAATGCGCTGGGATCAGGTTTTGCATTTGCGTGCTGCTTGCTGCTCTCCCTAGCACTGAATTTTTATTAAATTTGAGAGAGATTAAATATCTTCGGAGATGTACCTCGTCTTTCATATGAAGTAGTGATGTTAATGAACATTTATTTTCGTCATTGCAATGAGGTGTAAATGCAAAAATGTATTGACTAGGACTACATAGGAATCTAACTAAAAATTTTAAAAAAGTGATGTTACTGAAACGAAAAGCTTAGTATTTTAAAAATTAATAAACATTTAAAATTCAAAAAATACAGTAGAGGATTATGTAAAAACAACTCTTTATTCTTTTGAATTTCCGTTTGAAAAAGTGGCAACAAACGATTTGTCGTTTCATGGGGAGTCAACATCCTGTTGTACACCCATTATACTCACCAATATTTATAAAAGGAAGGAATTATTTTTAACGACAAAAGGAAGATGAATTGTACGTTGACATTAACACTCACACTATTTATCATTCTGTACATGGTTTAAAATTTCACTAAAAAGACAATTGGGATTTGTTTACATTCCTCTTATAAATTACTAGACGTTTCATTCATGTACTTGCTGTCTAAACCACAACCCCAAAGCAGAGGGGCTTAGACAAAATCCTACGTACGAACATGGGCCTAAACAAATTGTATACTCCTAGTCAATTTGTTCAAGAATGAATTTTCCCAAGGGCAAACATGTCTTATATCTTGATTAATGATACCCAGATATTTTACTTGGCTCCTTAAAAGGAGACAATGGACGAAAGAGAAAACCAAGTTTTTAATAAAGGATTCGAAGAATTAATCTTCAGATTATTTGGCGATCCTTGCGGCACTCCATCAAAGAAATGAGGAGACTCGTCTCCATCCCGCCTACAATAGACAGGGGTTGCGCAGGTGCCTGCATGGTCCGAGGTTTAATCCTAATTTCCCCGCGCGAACAAAGACGTCAGGAAGGCCGCTACGCCCCGCAAGATGGATCCGCGCCAGCCCCCCTGAACTGGAGCGCTTCCAAAATCCCATCCATCACTCTGATTAGCTCAGTGCCGCGTGGCAAAATAATAAGAACCGCGCTCCGGCTAAAAACCAACTCCCGAGTGAGACGTCCTTCCAAAACCTCTAATAAAAGATGGCGTCTTGAGCGACGTCACGTTCAAGTTGCCTTTCTTTCTTCTTTTTTCTTTTTGTTTTTCGTGGACGCCTTCGCCTCATTTTTTAAGCGGACGTGTGCATTTCGCGGTAAACAAATGGTTCTCGGTGGCAGGTGTTTAGGTAGGTTTACGCGCGTTTAGTGCCGGGGTCGCGTTGCTAATACTCGTCACGTGATGCAGCGAGTGGCTTGTTGAAGCTTCTCGTTTGTTAGAGGACGCGCGACATGTATCACCTGAGGCGGAGGTGTGGCTGCAGGTTGAGCTCTAGAAGAGGAGGAATGCTTGCTCGTTTCAAGGAATGCCTTGGTTCGTACAATGGAGGGTAGGAGCAGTGTAAAGATGCGGCTACCTTGGATTGTATTACATAAATAATAATATAATAATGATGATAATAAAGAAATTAATAATGATTATCATAGTAACACATTCATTTTCTCATTATTTCTAAACCTGCAATTTTCGAAAATTTAGAAAGTTTAACGTAATTTAGACCCGCCCCATTTTTAAAGCACCACTTCTTCTATTTGTCGAAAAAAATTAAAAAAATAAATTGGAGCTGTTTTTGAGAGACAAAATTCTTATTTTTTAAATTGTCTATATTTTGCGCCAAATTACACGAAAACTGCTTATATTTTGGAAAAATTGAACACAAACTATTACTTATTTAAAGATCCGTCTTTAAGTAGCAGATTTAATTAAGAAAAGTATCTCTATCTTCAATATTATAGTTCTAGCAAGAGGCACAAAAAATTGCAATACTGAAATGTCCAAAACATCTGGGATTTCTGCGAACATGAGCCCTACACCATTCTTTTAAGTGTCCTTTATATTATCTAAAGACAAAATTTGTTCCAAAACTTTGATACCATTTTTGAGAAAGTTTTGAAAATGTTTTTGGGGTTTCAAGCAATGTACACTCAAAAATCTCCATTTAAATCTCCCAAAGACGAAACTTCCTTTCATTCATATTGATTGAATATCAATTTTGAAGAAAATCGGCTAAATGGTTTAGACGCTAGCGTTGACCACAGACGGATACACAGACGTTTTGCCGTCAACAAATTTCTCTGTATCAAGGACCCACAAAACATGGATTCTGGCTACACGACATGGTAGAGGATATTTTCTCTATATATCAACAGGATTTATTCATTTTTTTACCAGGGCCCGGAAAAAAGTGTTTTTCTGCCACAAATTTTGTGCTTTACTGACGCACGATTGCGTAGGGTTATATTCTGCGTGTGCACAAAAGTGCGATATCTGTCGACTCTAGCTCTCACAGCCCTCTCCAAGCGAGGAGACTCAACGATATAAGTAGGCCAGTACAGACGGCACAGTTTTCGTGCGGATTGAACGTACAGAAAACGTACATTTCAGACTTCACGATTTCTGTATGAATACTTTTGTGCATGTCGTAATTTTTCTTGCAGAAAGTATAAGTTTTACTGAAGCGCCTCTAGTGGCATCTCAAGTGAATCGTTCAGTAATGGATTTGGTTACTCTACGTGGCGGTAATCGGCCATTTCGATTTTGTGGTTAGGTGTGTCAAGGTGCGCTTGTGTGAAGTGATATTGTGATAAGCTACCTCGTTTCTTTTTTCTGCCTTCCTATTTTTCTTCTCAATGCTTCTCATGGTTAATTAATACTTAATAAAGATCACAGCCATAACGCACGCACTGAAATACTGAAAGTACTCGGTCGGCGCAATTCAGTTGTTTACCAGTAGTCCCCCTAGCGACGTCTTGAGATGTTTCATACAGAATTCCAACTGAAAACGTACACTCCGTGAATGCGCGACTTTTTAACATTTCTAATTTGGGATCTTGAAGTTTCTGTATCGAAATGAAAAGAATCTGCAGGAAAACAATACCGTGTATACCGGCCTTGACAGGCCAAACTCGAGCAACGCTCGCAAGCTGTGCGGGTCTGCATCCCGTCAGGGGCTACTCGAACACGCCCTTGACGTCCTTCACGCGGTCCGCGTCTCCCGAGAGGACGACAAGTAACGAGCAAGTGCCCAGGCGGATCCTCTCTTTTGAAGAAACAATTTCGAGAGGATTCGCGTCTTTGTATAACTCGTTCTCAACAACACAATAAACAAACGCGCAGCGCCGTCGGGACTCTCGTTACCCGGCGTTCGGCCCACGACCGCGTTGACCGAAAGGTAAAACGTTCCGCGGCCGCATCCGCAGTCACACAGAGAAGCGGACTGTTCGCGCACAGCCGCGGACGCGGTGTTAATCATCGTGAAAAAGGACCAACAGGTGGAGTGAGGAGGAAAAACGGGGAGACGAAAGTCAGAAAAAAAAAGATGAAGCAACGGCGACTGCAGCGGCAGCAGCAACAGCGGCGGAGGCGGCGGCGGAGGCGGCGGCGGAGGCGGCGGCGGAGGCGCGGCGAGGACGGCGCGGAGGCGGGGCGGCGGGGAGGCGGGGTGGAGGCGGCGCGCGGGAGGCGGCGGTGGAGCGCGGGGCGGGCGGTGGAGGGCGGGGCGGTGAAGGCGGGGGGGCGGCGGGGTGGTGGAAGGGGAATCGGCGGGGGGCGGCGTGGGTGGGAGAGGAGGGGGAGGGGGGCGCGCCGTGGCGGGGGTGGGTGGGGGGAACGGGGCGTCGTGTCGGCGGCGGGCGGAAAAAGCGGTGCTGAGTCGGGGCCTGCAGT
>BOPP01000031.1:10880657-10896512 GCA_017312745.1 Gryllus bimaculatus
GCGCCGCCGCTGCTCCCGCGCCGGGCCGGGCCCGCGGAGGTCGGCGCTGCCGGCGATCGCACGCCCTCCACTTACCCATTCGCCCTGGCGGAGCGCATAAGGCACCGCTCTCGCGCGCGGCCTCGCGGCGCTTCTCGCAACTCCGCACACCGCGCCTGCGCAGGCGCACGCTGCAGTCTCGCTGGAAACATCGCTCAGCAGGAATTCGTACGTTGACTTCCCTTATATCATTAACCGCTTTTACCAACGGGGGAGGGGGATCAGCTTAGATTATTTGGCTTATCTTTTGTTTACATAAAATGTGATTGATTCCGTTGCCAATCTCAAAAACTGAAGTTATTTTAAAACGTCTTTGAAGGAAAAATACGGAATTTGTTACTAAATTTTATATATTTTCCTTCAATTCATATATTAGTCAATTTATTATGGTGTTAAGTAATAATAATATAATAATTCTACATTATTTTACAATACATTTGTATTAACAAATTATTTTTGAAATTAAACATTATTAATAGGTAGAAAGGTTGTGAAATTTTGTATTTAACAGCCCAAGTGTTCTCTACATAATCTGGATTACGAATTATCAGAAAATGGTTGCCAACATATCAACTTTCAAATTTAAATCTCTAATGCTATAAATAAAACATGAAAAAACGCAATCTCATAACTTTATTCAAAGAAATGTTCATGAGATTATAAACATATGAATATTATTTATATGTGTGTGTGAGTTACTGTAATCACATTACTTCTCCTTGACAACTGAATTTAAAATTCGCTTGCACTAACCGGTTAAGATACTTAAATTCTAAGCGAGAAAATTATAGTTTTATATGTCTTATATTACTGTCATGTAATGATGGATGGGTCGGCAGATGGGTTTACGTTAAGTCTTTTAGTCAAGGGAACAATTTTATTATTCTATTTTTGAATAATTTCCTTTGCGTGGAATGAAGGTCAGTTAAGAGGAATGACCACCAAAGTAGAAAAGAAATTATAAGGAAGCACAAATTAGAACTTGATACTGACTACTGCTCGAGCAGAAGCGATACATCCTGTCATTTTCACGCGAACGTAATCTTTATCCAGTTTGCAAATTTGATACCTTAAGGGAACTCGTGAACGAAATCTTTGCACCAACGAGAAAAAATGTGAAAATAAAATATCGAAATGTAACGCGTTTTTTAAAATAGAAATATTTGTAGACATGTATTATAAAAGTTTCAAAATATCATTTAAAAGAGTCATTAAAAATTGAAATTATGACTCTCAAGAATTATGTGTCAAGGTAATATATTTTTGAAGAGAAGGGACACTGGCAACTGTAAATTTTACTTTAAAAATTAAATGAATTAAGTTAATATAATATTAACATAATGTAATAGTTTTAGTAATATTGTTAATTTTACAATAATACACTAGATTAATAATTTTATATATTAAAATGATTTTAATGTAATAATAATAATAGTAATAATAATAATAATAATAATAAATTACTATTATTAATACTCGACACTACTTCGAAAACTGGCAGGAGCAGTAGAAAGATAAGTTTTAAAATGGAACCCTCAGGGACGGGTTGCAGGAAGGCCAATGGCCAAATGCAGAAGGTCGGTCTACAAGGAGATGGAGAAGACAGGAAAAACGTGGAGAGAAATTAAAGAAATAGCGGTTAATAAGAATTAGATGGAAGTCTCTCATCGATATCCTATTCTCCCCGAAAGAGCGGTAGTAAACAATTTTTATTATTATGACTCATTTCTGGAAGCCGTCCGTCACCGATCGGCAAGCAAGTGTCAAAGGTCGAAAGAGAAAACATCAAATCGTCGCGGTATGGGCGGCTGATCGCGAGGTTGAGAGATCGAAAGATCAAGAGATCGAAAGATCGAAAGATCGAGAGATCGAGAGATCGAAAGATCGAGAGATCGAGAGATCGAAAGATCGAGAGATCAAGAAAAATAAGATCGAAGATCAAAAAAAGATCGGGAGAGGTCACAAAAAGATGAGAGATAAAAAAGAGATCGAGAGATGAAAAGATCGAGAATCAAAGATCGAGAGATCGATAAGTGAGAGATCGAAAGATGGAGAGATCGAAAGATCGAGAGATCTGAAAGATCGAGAGATCGAAGATCTGTGAGAACGGAAGATCCGATGAGAATGGAAGATCGATGAGATCGAAAGATCGATGAGATCGAAGATATCGAGAGATCGAAGAAGATCGAGAGATGAAAGATGAGAGATCGAAGGATGGGAGAGATTGAAAGATCGGAGAGATAGGAAAGATGAGAGATGAAAGATCGAGAGATCGAAAGGATTGGAGATGAAGATGAAAGATTGAGAGATCGAAGATCGAGAGATCGAAGATCGATGAGATCGAAAGATGAGAGATCGGAAAGATCGAAGATGAAAGTCGAGAGGATCGAAAGATCGAGAGATGAAAGATCGGAGATCGAGAGATCGAGAGATCGAGAGATGAAAGATTCGAGATGATCGAAAGATGAGAGATTGGAAAGATGAGAGGATCGAAAGATGAGAGATCGAATAGATCGAGAGATCGAAGATCGAGAGATCGAAAGATGGAGGAGATGAAAGATGAGAGATGAGAAGATGATGAGATGAACAGATCGAGAGATGAAAGAGTGAGAGATCGAAAGATCGAGAGATGGAAAGATCGAGAGGATCGGAAAGATAGAGATGAAAGATCGAGAGATCGAGAAGATCGAGAGATCGAAAGTCGAGAGATGAACGATGAGGCGATCGAAAGATGAGAGATCGAAGAGTGAGAGATGAAAGATCGAGAGATGAAAGATTTGAGGAGATGAAAGATTCGAGAGATCGAAAGATGCGAGAGATCGAAAGATCGAGAGATAGAGAGAGATCGAAAGATCGAGAGATCGCGGCGCGAGTCTGCAGCAGCAGCAGCAGCAGCTGCCGGTGCATCTTCCCGCGGTGCGCGTGGGGGCCGCGCGGGCGACTCCGCTTTGAATGACAATGGCGCGCGCCGTCCTTTATGCCGCCTTTGAATAATCGGACAGCTGTGAAACGTCTCTGGCGGGAGGCGCGCCGAAATATGCGGCAGTCGCTGCCACCGTTGCGTCACCTCCCGTCCTTCTCCGGACCCCCTCGGCGAGAAGCCATGTACGCGTGTGAATGGATGTATATTACCTCCGTGTATGGGTGTGGTGGGCGGGGCTTCTGCGGATTGTATACTTTATAAGATGATGGCGAATTTCCAAAAAAAGATTATCACATTCCATAAGTTTCGTTTTTAGGAGATGAAATAGAATATTAACTAAATAAGATTTGAGACTTCGGTATTCCGTTTGATAGAATTATCAACGGCATTGAATCCTGAAGTACACATATATTATACTCTTCGAATTTTTTTTTTCTCGGAAAGTCAGTTTATGTTCATCGTCCATGTAGTGTATATTTTAATTTTTTTACCGCTATGTCGGTGAACAGTAACTGTGATTTGTAAAGTTTTTTTAAACAAATATGTAAATAATTATTGCCACAGATCTTACTCGAACTATCTGGTACGTATGTACTTTTATTTAATGAGTCTTATGAGTGAATCTCATAATATTTTCAATCGAAAGATATACGATTATCGAACCACTTCTTGAAATCTTACTCACTTTACAAGCAAATGATTTCACCGAACATGTGTTCAAGATCAGGATATTTTAAGATCTCACCAAGGTCTCTTTCATTATTTCCATTGCCTATTTATTGCTAATGAATTCACCTCAGGTTCTCGAAACATGTGTCCCAGGTTAAGACAAACATTACCAACAAATCTCACACGAGCACAATCGGAGAAGGGGTAGGATTCACAAGACAAAGAGAAGCGCAAAGTGCCGAGAGGACGCAAAGAGAACAGTGCTGTATCAACTGTGCACTGCGCGCATTTGCGGCGTTACAACATCCAGCTGTCACCCACAAAGGAGACCAACCTGCCGCAGCGGCACGCCGCGTTGGGAGGGAGAGAAGGGAGGGGGCGAAAGAATGCCCTTTTAACGGCGGGGAAAAGCCGCATGTAAACCCTAATGAATGCGGCGTTGTGGTGCACGGAGGAACGACGTGTGAACAAGTGCTGGGCGCGTCCCGTAGCCCTCGTTGCCATTGCCACCACACAGTCTCTCTCTCCCACTTCTCGAATTCCAACGCAGGCGTCGTTGCAGTATTGCAGTTTTCCCTACCACCGCCACCGCTACAACCTTTGCCGTCATCGTGGTCGCCGCCACTGTCACATCTACCCGTACGACATGCAGCTTCGTCGCCACCACATACACCAGCCCTGCCGTCTCCACCACCATCTCCTTCAGAGCCACCACCACCACGAAACAAAAAAACCTGCTGGTCGTTCCCCGAGTCCGCGGGACAAAGCGCGTGTTAATGAGAGGAGCGGCGAGGGCCGTGGCCTCCGGTGGGGAAGGCGTGGGGAAGAGGGTGGGGAGAGGGGAGGGGAGGGGTGGTCACCGCCGACGGCTGCGGCAGGTGGCCTCCGCCCGCGCCTGCGCCCGGCTCCACTGTCACTGTCACTGTCGCGGCCCGTGACAGTGGCAAAGCGAGCGCGGGGACGAGGGATATTGTTATTCAAAACGAACCACCACGCTACGTAGTGATGATGAAGAATGGGTTACGTCTGAGAGGGGTGCGTGCGTAGGGCAATCTGAGAGCGAGAGAAATGAGAGGAGTGGGTAAAGAATCCGAGAATAGTTAGGATGGATGAGAATTAGTTAACGAAGGGAAAGGAATACAGTCAGAGAACAAGAGGAATAACGTTAGCAAACGCATTAACATACGCACGGGTAGCAGAAAATTACATGTCCACAAAGGAAGTAATACTAATCTGAAAAAGTACATAGCATAACATTCTAATTAAAACAATTAATTAGAAGTGAAGTGTAGTAAGCATTTGTCTTACAATGATCTCAGTTTCAATTCTGTTTAATACGAAATAAATAGGATTTATTTCCTTTGTGGTTTCAAAAACTAGGATAATTTGATGCAGAATGGTAGATGACAAAGTAAAAAAGTCGTTCGAAGAGGTGATGTGAGCAGAAAGCAATAAGAAAAAATGTGAACACTTCCATTGAGCAGTTTTTAATTTTATTTTGTCAACCTATTAACATAGATTTATATTTTGAACGATGAAGAACAGCTTTATAGCACTTGAAGAAACCATTAATTCTCTGGCGTCTCACTGATGTAATTTAAATAATAATACGAATCATCGTTAGATGCAACGCTCTACAGTGAAAAGTATGAGAATACTTAACTCTGCAGAGGAATGCGACATTAAATTATAGTGAGAGGTATCTTAATCCGCAGCAATAATCCTGTTCAGTAATACAAGTATCTTGACTAAATGTGAGGGTGCCATTTAAATATTTTTAATGCACTCGACACTGACTTTTGAACAAAAAGATAAAGAAATCTTCAAGTTAAAAAACGAAGCAATAGAAAGTGCTTGCATTTTTCGACTCTCAATTACGGAAAAGATAGATTAACATTTAACACAGACGAAAGTACTTGAAACTTTCCTAGTAATTCAAAGACGTATTCATTAAAAAACAGGTAAATAGTACATATTCACGTTGCATAACAAAGGAATTTATTTTTGTATTATTCTATAATTTATTTTTAAATCCTGACATTTTGTTTCTTCTAAATATTATCTGAAGTAGCAAGTAAACTGAAAACGGTTACTATTGGAAACAAGTTTTCAGCAAAAAATCATTACAACGCATTAACGAGTTAAAATTACACCAAGAAAAATCAATTTCTGAAACACCAAATTAAAAATAATTGAATTTAGACTATACTTTTTTTCTTATTTCTTCTACTCATTGAGTGAAAACTAGAAGTATGATACATCGGTTTACGCAGGAGAAAGAATCCTCTGCAATGATTGTATGTGTAAAAATCCTTATTATCTCTTTCTTCCCCCGAAACAAACTTCCTGGAGCGGGTCAGCTGCGACAGGCAGCGAGCAACCATACCGGTCAGGCGCACATTCCTCAGGCGGGTGGTCATCAGGCGCGAGGAGAACCGCCCCCGAAATCGCCACCGCCCCCGCCGCCCCCGCCTCCCTCGCCGCCGCCGCTCCCGTACGGCACCCGCGCGCCGAGCCGAGACGCGCCGCCTAAATCGGCTGTTAATCAAAGCTCGTTGGCGCCGGAATTCCGCCTTAACGAAGGGGCGTTTGTTTGGGTGGGATTTATGCAGCCGGCGCGGCGCCCGAGGCGGCGAGCGGTAGCGGCGGCGGCGGCCGCGGGGGAGGGGGCGACGCGGAGGAGACGGGCGCAGAGTTGTGATGATCCAAGGAGGAAGAGTACAAGTTTGATTAAAGAGACCCTCAGATCAGAAAATAGACTTACCTAGAAAAGAAAAAGCGGAATGGGTTTGTTGATTAGTAATTCTTGGAGCGTCAACTGCTAAGGTCATTAGTCCTGTAAGTGTAGGCCATGTCTCGTGATGTAGGTTTGTGGTGCTTGTTTCCTTGTGGTTTTTCGTGGAGGTGGCGGTGATCTTCCTCTGCGGGATGGCGAGATCCAGCGCCAACCTACGTCGGCTTGCGGGGTTTTCCCCAACAAGGTATCTCCCACCAGCAGGTCTTTGCCGCATCCGGAACAAGCTCTAAGCACCCGACTAGCCTCCCAGCAAGTGTGGTAGTGTGGTGCATGTGAGAAAGTGCATGTAAGTAAGGGGTGAGGCTAGAACAAGGAAGAGGAAGGAAAGATCGCGAGCCTGTCGTGACCCGTTTGTTAGCGTATTGCTCCGGCAATCGCCTGGTTTTGATTGGTGAAACTACGAAAAACTACCGAGCAGAGAAGACGGCCCCTAAAATTCTCCTCCAGACTGGAACTGAACTCGACCTAGCTAGGGAGCTCGTATCGAAAATCTTGCCTCCTTCGGGAGTCCCCTCCCAACCATAGGACCTCTTTGTCGTAGGCACTGCAGTGACTATAGTTGATGGTCTGAGCCATATAACCCGGTCCAAACGGTGATTTGGGAACAATATATACAATTTAAATAATAATTTTAGAATTTAGCGTGTTCGGGTCGATGTTAATCATATATTTTGAACTCAGAGGTATAAGAAAAAATGTGTCAACTAGATGGACTATACTAAGAAATGCCAGAAGTCATGAATCAAATGTTTATCCAATAAATATATCGTAATTATATTGTAAAACTTGTAACATTTATGCCAACGAATTCTATTGGATACGCATTTCTCATGATGGAAAAAATATTTCATGTGTGAACAATTACTGATAGACTAAATATGCCCCGCTTTTGAAATATCTCGATTGCAAGTTGCTTCGGTAACAAAAATGATGTTAGAAAAAATGTCTAAATATTTTATTTTCAAACATTAATTTAAATGTTTCTTACATGTATGATATAATTTTGTGATAAAAAAGGAATGCAAATTCCCAGTAGCTACATCGGCGTCTTTGGCTATGTTGCAGATTGTGTGTAGACCAAGTGCCTGAAAATTACTCGCGTACCATGCCCTAGATATTTGGCGTGAACACTGCCCGCATATTTGTATGGAAATATAATTTGAAATTTTTTGTATAATTTATTATATGGCAGGTGGGATTCGTTCTACGTAACCACACATAGCACTTACCTGAATCCCTCTGCATGATCAAGCACATATAACAATTCGGCAAGACACTACATAGAAGAGGAGGGTCTGGAATTCAACCGCAAACATTTTAATGCGTGCAAAACTTTTGTGGTGATTCTGATTGGAGAGTACCGACTCTGACTCGTACAGGATTTAGTACAGTTAATTGCTTCATTGTTTCACAAAACTTTTGCCTTAGTTATTCTGAAACAAGTTGTTGGAATTGGGCTTTTCGTACGATAATCAAATTCAATATTAATTGATATACTTTATTGAATTGTGACATTTCGGTATTGATAAATCTGGAGTTATGCTTCAATGTTTTCATCTTAGAATGTAAAGAAAATTTTTGACGAAAAAACAACATACGAACCTGTCAATACATGGAAAGGAACTTCAGATATAATGAAGGGGCTTAGTGAAATTAAAAGAAATTTAATTACACGCATGTATTATTAATGCATTTTTATGAATGCGGGGGTTGAAGATATACATTATTTCAATAAAAAATGTCTTCACAAAGTGAGTTTGAATACTCCAGTTATTATATATAAGAATATTATAGCCCTACAATACATGCACATTTTGGTTATAATATGCCGCGCCCTTGGGAATCTGGAGAGTGCGAACGTGTCATAATTGCAACTATAGATGATTTGAGAGGGGAGTATTGTGCATCATTTAATATTGGACTCTTTTAGGATGGTAGTGTGAGGATAATAAATAAACCTCCAGAATTAAAATAAAAGAATACCGTACGTTGAAAATAACTCGAGTCGACACGCGATGTGATATTTCTGAGCTGTGAGGAAGACGACGTGGTAGCGATAATGATGGAATCACGCTCAAATATTTAAATAAAATGAAATTAAATAAAAGAAGACATTCTGGGCAAATTATTACATAAAACAAGTGAATATCAAAACAGGAATATTTACATAATAAAAAAAGCAGACATTTGTTTACAAAGTAGTGAAGAGACTGTATAATTAATGAGTATTATATGAATATACAACAATGTAGAAGCATGAGTGAAGCTGGGAGAGGTGACCTTCTATAACAATTGCAACTCGGTCGATCCCACAAACGTAAAATTCACTCGTTTTCTTAAATTATTTCCTTAATATTTCTGAAAGTTGTAAGATATTTTAGGAGACATAATATCAATTGTAAGATATTTTAGGATTCATATAATATCAGATGTTTTAGGAAACATGGAACTACGTAGGCAATTGTCTCAATATGGTGGCTTAATCCCAGTAAAAAAGTGCGTTGTGTCAACATGATTACATCCGAAAATGTCAGAAAAGAATTTCAAATCTAATTTTATGATGGGAGAAAGCAATACAAATAAAGTAGGTAAATGTTATGTACTTAACTTACGATCAATAGTGTGCTTATGAGTAGCACACCCTTGCAGGACTCAAGAGATCAAACAGTACTAATAAATTACTAATTGATCACAATATAAACTTGCACGCTTACTCGAAAAGCAAAAACCTCAAAAAGTTCAGCATCGACTTAACAAGGTGTTTATTTTTAGCCACTCACATCCATCAACAAGGGAAATATGCAAAGTTATTGTTTGATGAAAACCCTTTGCAGATATATGATAAATGCCATTGGTCTGTAGAAAGCAACGAATAGACACGATGCCTTGAGTGGAGAGGATGGGCGTTTTGTAAACGTATAAATTCGTTTTAGGTGGCTCCTAAGCAAAGAATAAGACTGACAAATGCTTAAAATGAAAAAGTTGCTTCCTGGAGTACGATGATCCCGTTAGCTTAATGATTGATCTCTGACATCCCCAATGGCACAGGTCCATGAATAAGTTAACCAAAAATGTGCGTGAAGCCCCCATCACCTTGCGAAGAGTCAACACATTATGAATAGAACTTTGTGAGGTTAGCCGTCACAACGCTGTCGTAACAAGATCAAACGCCTCAACGCATAATGATTATGAAGTATCCAACAAACATACGATGATGGACATGGAAAGTCATGTTAACCGACTCCTTCTTTTTTCCCCTCCAAGTTCATTACACATTCTCTTGAAACGCCGCCTCGGAAGCTTTAGAATCGAAACAAGAAGCCCGAAAATGTAAGTAGCTGAATTCATAAATCTGTTCTCTGTTTCCCCGGCCGTTACAAAGCGGTCGCGTTATGCAGCGCTATGCCTCTCCGGCTTGTGAAGACGTCTACAAAGCCATTTTCTCTGCCTGTCGCTCGCCATACAGGATGGAACGAGTCGGTAATTGGCATCGCGGGCTATTGCCTTCGATATTACTCGGTGGGCGCGTGACCATGCAATCGTGCTTTGTGTCGTGACCTTGATCATTCGTCCGTGACCTAGCACCCTCTCCTCTCACCGAAGGAACTCCGTGGAATGCTATGGAGCGCGTTGCCTTTCTCCCTACGACACAGGTAGCCGCCTGTACTTTTGTTTTGTAAAACGAAGAAGCTGTTTGCTGAGAGTAATTAAAAGATTAAATCTAAACGTTTCGCGTAACGAGTGCGAGGTATGTTGTGAACATTTAGCTACTGTTTCCACGAAACGGCACCTGCGGCAACTGTGGTTTTGAGATAAATTGAAGCATTTTTGAGATACTTGATGGTCTACATAAGCGAAATGTTAAGAGCGAAAGGTGACAAAATGGGAGAATGTGCTACATAGATCTACATCAAGTGCACCCACATAGCATATTAATTTTTTCAAGAATGTATTTTTAGATTATTATTTTAAATAAGAAAACATTTCACATGTTGTTCTCTGTAAGCACTTGTTTCCGCATTGCCAAACAATGTTCTACAACGCCATTTATTCTGGCACACATCTTAGGTCCACAAACATATTTGTAACACACATGGTATAATATGTATGCACCTTAAACATTGACATATTATGTATTGCGTTGATTAATATTTCGATATTTGAAATAAAAACGTTTATAATGAATTGTTAAATGGAGACTCACAATACAGTAATAAATTCGGTAATTGGATTAGTTTTTCCTCTACTAATTCACTATTAGTCATCTTCATAAAGTAATACTTGTCGTTATTCACAATTCATATTTTTTGCAACATGATTTTGCAACACATCGTAGATAATTACTAATTGTTCATACGTATTATCAAGTGCAATATATTTGGGCGTTTAATGATACAAAACATTACAATCTGTATAAAGTATTATATTTATAATATTAATATACTTCTTATTCACACTGCCTCTTATTTTAATGTCAAAACAATTTTGATGGATTAAATATGCTTATGTCTTTTAGTGAGATGTTACGTGCAAATAGAAGATAAAATCCAATTCTTGAAAATTTATTAGTGCATTTTTAGATTCTCAAAACGACAATTATTTATTATGACCTGTGTAACACAATCCAAAACACCATTCCTCATATCTTCATGCTATTTTGTCCAATGCAATTCAGATCATAGTGAAGTTGTAGCTTCCAACCTGTTCACGAGTTATGTTAGTTATCTGTGAACAATTTAATTGAAAAATTTTAATTCTAATTTTAAAAATAGTTAAAATGGCGCGAATATTCCCATGAATGAATAATTGTTTTCCTTTCTTTGATTTTAAATAAAAATATACTCGAAACGCAGCGTTACAGTCTGTCGTTAGGCGTATTGTGAATAACGCTTCACAACATTTTCATGCCCAAGAAAAAATTATTAGACTTTACTCTCACAGTTTCATTTAAATGTTGCTCAGGCCTTTTTTAATTTAGGACAACCACAATAAATACTTCCAAAATGTTATTTAATTTTTACATAATTTAATTTTATGTAATCCGACGACATTTCCGAGTATTGTGGCGTCGTTAACACGAGGGCCAGAACCGTTAGGTCGGTGAAAGTACGCTGCGGGGGAGGAAGGGGTTGAGCCCGAACTTCCGGGAGTTTGCGCTCTGGCGGGTGACTCAGGTAGAACCGCAGAGCCAAAAATACGTAGGCTGTAAACTCCGAGGATGCTAGCCGGCGAGCCTCGTTTACGGAAGCAGGCAGCCAACCCTGAGAATCATGTGTGGGGGCGTAAACCAAGGCTGGCCAGCGAGCCTCGCGCCAGCCGGCGAGCCTATCTATGGAACAGTGGTGGGGGTGTCAGCCTCAACTATTTAACGCGGCGCCATCTGCGCCCGCGTTCTCATTCAGTTTGCATCGGGAAGCTTATACGTGTATGTACGAGGTGTGTAGGAATGAGGGCGAGATGTCCGGAGAGTAAGGGCCAGACGATCTCGCGTGCTGTAGGCACACGGTCGCCACGACCGGGTTAAATTTTGGCGTCAGGCCATGTGACGGTAATTGTCAGGGACCGAGGTCCGACAGCGCGCATCACGCGTGGCTTGTATTTTCTGCAGTAAAGCAGTGTTCTGAAAGGAAAAGGTTGCCGGAGTGTTTTAATATTAGCAATTCATTGTAATTTGTACATAATCTTTAATATATTATTTTTATTTTGTTATTGAAATTTATTTCTTATTTCACTACGTCACAGTATGTTCTGTCTCCCTTATCAGTTACAACTGTTAACTGTACTGAAAAACATTTATAATAGTCATAACAAACCTTATCACAGTTAGTTGTCTAAGCTATGTGTATATTGTTCTGGAGAAAAAATATTAAATATTTGTTAATAATTTGCTTATCTCCATTTCACATGAATAAGTGACGTTCTATACTCCTCAAACTTCACATCTTTACAGTCTTTCCTCCTCCAAGGATTGAACAAATGGCCCGATTTCTCTCTCGTATTGCACATTTGTGGGTTATTGAGTTCCTACATACATGTTTTAGGCTTTTTTAATCTGTTTTAAGACAAACGTAGTAATATTCTTCAATCATGTAATGTCATTAAACAAATGTTTATTTACTGGATGAGTTTGCTACAGATTTCTAAAGGCTTATTTCTGTAATTATTCATCAGAGCATTTCTGTTTAAAGGAAAACGCAGATTACACTAACATTTGAGGAATAACAATCTGACAATTATATACTTATTGAATTCTGGTTATGTCCCTACAATTCGCCCTATAGATGGGATTGAATAAACATCCATTCATGTTTTTTCAACCACTGTCTGCAAAAGAACTCTAGCGTCAGTCTGTATATTTGTAGATTTATAGTTCTGTAAATGTCCGTCTTCTTTTCGGCCAGTACCAGGCGAATGCCAAAGCATTACCCGAATAAACTGGTTCGGACGTCATGCAATATTTCCTTCCTCATCATTGCCCTCTCTTCTCCCCTTACACACACAATTACTCTTACATGCACTACACTACCTTACATGACGGGAGGTCATTTGGGAGCTTCGAGTGTATTCTTGCTAAGGGAGTGGAGCTTAGAGCCTATCCTAGCTGAGAGGGGTGTCCAGCTGGAGATGATATCTGAAGACGGAAAACTCCGCAAGTCGACTCGTAGGTCGCCACCAGTCGCACATCCTGTAGGGGAGGAACATCAACACCTCTTGGGATATAACACGCACTACTTAGAGATCTTAGTAGTTAACGCGCATGAAATCAATAGATACTCATACGCCGTCGAATATCCTTTGCAAATTCGGAGGATTGACATTTTTCTTCTTGGGAACGCAGACTTTGCTCAAAGTTCGCCGAGTCGATCAGAGCGGTGGATTCTTCGATGCGAACACAGCGAGAGCGCCCAGACGAACTGTGGAGGGCGCTGCACCGCCCCACAAAAACATCGCGACGGCAGATAAATCATTCCGAGTGTTTACCTCAGCTCATTAGCGCCGACCCGCGGCCCGCCGCGCAGCCGCCTCTGCCGCCACGCTAAATCTGCCTCATGCAAATCTCCCCGGAGCCCCGCGCCGGTTTTTCTTCTTGTTTCTCCGGGTTGACATTTACACGTGAGTCGCTATCGGACGGTCGCTATTCTCCCATTAATCCTCTTGCATCATTAGCGGTGATGAATACTTGGGAACGTAAAAAAGCAGAATATCATCGCCCGCGTCTTAAGTATATTTACATTTGTAGCCCCCTGCAGGTAGGAAAGATATTTAAAAAAATCAGATCCCAGTTAACAGCGCAACCCTTTTCACTCCTGCTTCACACATCCCGACTTCCATCACTGCTATAAACAGTACGGTTGAGAGAGAGAGAGAAAAAAAGGCTCGGAACAGTGAGGCTTTGATTGGGGTTTATTAGAATCGCTTTAAGAATTCGGGGCGGGATTTGCATTCTCCGACAGCGCATGCGCGGGTCGGGCGGCGGCGATGGTGGCGCCCCACCGGCGATAATTGGCAGTTTTGGACGTGGACTGACGGAAGCTCGCGCCGCCGCTACCTGCCGCTGCCGTTTGGAGCTCCGGGAAAATTAAAGGAACGCCCTTCAGGGATTAAAAAAAAGGAAGAAGGAACTTCCTCGGTTGGGGGCTTCTATTAATTTAAGTCGACGCCGGTTAGACGCTTGTGTACACACTGATAGCTTACAAGGGGTTTCGCCGGCGTCCCTGGGGGGTGGGGGGTGAGAGTCAGAGACTGGAGAAGCCCCGGGGATGGAAGGGGGAGGGGAATTCGGGATTTATTTTATGTTTATGAAGCGGCAGCTACAAAAACCCCCTTTGGAAAGGCCGGTATGTGGGTATGGTGTTTTTTAATTTCAAAAAATTAACTGGCCGGCCGGGCCGCTGTTCTTTCGAAGCCGCCGCCGCCGCCTCCCGCCCAGTGGAGCGCGTGCTCGGTTTCGACGAAGAAAGTTATTTTCACCAGTGAGCGCATTAGAATTTTATAACTTGATTTGCTCTCGCGAAATTTATATGATAATTTGTGCAGATCTTTTTATGCGTTCCGAAAGTTTGCAGATGCCTGATACATGAATGTTCTGTGAATAACCGCAAACTGAGTTATTATGCATATGATGTTGCGGTTTACATTCATTGTAGACATTATACCGAGTAAAAACCGCAAAGGAGATAATTTGATTGCTCATAATTGTGCATAACTTGTCGTCTTCATTTGCGAATGCAAGAATGTTCATGTATATGGAATAGACGTGTGAAAGGAGCTGTCTGCCTAATCAAGTTGTGCACGTTACATTGAAACCTTTAAATTCACCTTTGCAGTGTCGCATTCTACAATAGGATGTGAAATATTTTTTGAGCGACGTGAATTTACTTTAATAATTTTCTTTAAAATATTACATGCAAGCGATTTGTGTACATTTTAACGACATCGAACTTTTTGTTGAAATGTATGATTCCTTTTTTATCGTGAACAATTGAAGACAAAATGTTTGCGGGAAACTGTATCACTTCTAACACATTTCAGATATGCGGTAATCTACTCAGTACTTTCTTTTAAATTCAAGTCACTTATTTATTGTCAAAAAATTGCTTATAAAACTGGTTCCTAGGAGAAAGATAAACATACCATTCAGTGTTCAGAAGCAAAATATGGGATGAATAGTGCTTTCGTTTGCATTAAAAAATCTGGCCGAAAATACCAATCGAGAATGCAGTGTCCCATACTGCCAAACAGCGGAGTTTTTCCACATAGCCTACGCACCCGTCCACTGCCCGCGGTGCGGAACGGGGTAGCGGGCGGGGCGAAGGCTCCGCTCGCTTATTACGGGCACCTGCCGCCGTGGGCCCTAAGTATTCCATTTGGTCGCGCGGGGCGCGGGGCCCGCCCCGGCCTTTCACGCGGCGCGGGCGGTGGGGGCGGGGCGGCCCCGCCCGCTGTCGGCCGCCGCCGCCGCCGCCCCGTCATCCCGCGATGAGGCCTATTGTCTCGCGGAGACGGCTCCCGCTGCTGCTCCTACCGCCGAAGATCCCCGCGGGTCGCCGTCACCCCGCCGCCACTGAAACCCACGCCGCGGCCCCGCCTTCCATCCACCACCGCCGCCGCTGGTGCAAGGGCCAGCCCACCTTACCATCACCAACGGCTGGCCGATGGTAATGGTGAGGTGAGTGCCAGGTTCTTTCAACTCCCATACTCCCTATACTCTCAACCCCCAACGTGGTGGAACCCATTACAGAGGAGCGCTCTCCTGCAGCACCTTCTTACAGGAACTAAAGCAGGAACTGTTGCCAACGATACTTCAAACGTGCGTGGCTGCTGTGTGGGTTCACGAGACGCAAGCAGACACACCTCTTGCTTTGTCCCCTCCACAGTAACCCTGTGAAGAAGGGGAATTTATTATCTATAAGTTTTTTATATTTTG
>BOPP01000031.1:10906522-10949226 GCA_017312745.1 Gryllus bimaculatus
CGGGGGTGGCGGGGGGCCTGTGGGAGCGTGGCGAGGATGGCTGCGATGGTGGCGTGGTCGATAGTGGTCACTTAGAGCTGGAGATGGTGGTAAAGGCCGTGGAAAGATGGAGGCACAGGATGAGGCAGGAAACATAGAAGCATTGAAATTTGCGAACCCAGAAATGGTTAGTGGACAGGCCAAGAAAGATAAAGACCACATAGATAACGTGAACAAGTGTTAGGAAAGGTGACAGGTATAATAAATTCCAGTTTGTAAAAGAAAGCAAATGATCCTTGATGAATATTCATTTTTCCTTCACATGCATTTCCCTCCAAGTTAACAATATCTTGTTAGACCAATTCAAATAGATGTTAAGAATATAAACCTCACAAATAAACAGCTGTGTGCCGCATTTCAATAACCTTACTTCGCAAATATTCAGAACACTTTTTGTTCCCTCAACGAGGAAATCGGAATCACGAAACTTCGTGAATGCCCTGGGATTTCTGAAGTAGTATTGTTTAATGAAATCTTCTTAGAAAGGTTTATAAAATTCTTAGAAATGTTTAGATTGTGTATAATTTTAACATCCAGGAATAAATAGAGGCAATGAAAGGAAGTGAATTAGAAAAAATCCAATCAGATATAAATGGTTTCACATTTTGAAGGATTTCGTAAATTGGAAATTTGTGATAACATGACGATTGCTGATGCCTAAAGATGAGTTAAACTCCACGTCTCAAAATGTCGTGAAAAAAATATACAAATTCGCTTTGAAAAGAATATGACAATAAAATTGATATATATTAAAATGTGATATGAATGTGTAATTTTAAAATGTGATGTGAACGTTTTCATACATGTTAATAATGTGTAAAAAGAAAGATTCTTTAAAATTTTAATGGGCATACATATACGACTAAATTATAAATAAAATTGTAAATAAATAAACTTAAATGTAATTTTAAAAGACACATTTCAGAGGTATTCTAATTCCTATGGCTGAAAATCTTTAGTTGATGTATGGTGGTGTAATACACTTTGAACTTTTCATTAGGTGACTTTTGGAGAGTAGATTGTTAAGTACGTCCGAATGATCGACCGTAACCATTTCAAAGAGCCTAATGAAAATTAATAAGAAATAGCATTTGCACAAATTAAGTTACAATTAATACTGCTTCCTGTATTGAAGCGCTAATTTAATACTTCCACAGACATCATCTATCAATAATTATAGGAAGTAAAAATTTGGAATGAAAAAGCCATTTTTCATATTACAGAAAGTAAGGATAAGAATGAAGTTGAGTAAAATCAGCGTTTTCTTGGATTCGACAACCATTTTTTAAAGGAATCAAATTAATTTTCATATCCGAATTAAAATGAAAGGTTTCGCAGATCATAAGTTTTAATTTGTCTAAATGTATTCTTGACATAACACACTAGTCACTCCACGTCTCGTGTGTGTGTCTATGTGTGTATATTCAACTGTTATTGTGAGGTTTATTCAATAAGTAAATTGTGGCGGGTATTAGTTTCGCACACGCCAGTCTCAAAATGAGAAGCCCTGGTCGTTGACTTAGAACAAATTGTAAGTAGTCAACCACGGGAAACGTGTAATTGGTTAACGTAGTAACAGGTATTTATCTCTATATACTCTTTTATGCTTGCAAAGGAGTGTCCTTACCCTTTTTTCTTATTTACTTAATGAAGTGTTTGTTTTATCATTATCATTATCTCTGTAATTACAAGCTGTGTGGCTTTTAAAAGATAAGTATCGCTAACTATGTAATAATAAGTCTTAATAGCAAACAGGTTAATGGTTGAGAATTCTTATGTGTGTAAAACTAGGTCTGCAGAGTTCATTACATTTATACATTCACTTTTATTTTATAGTTTTAAGAAAATTATTGGTTTTCACATTTCTGCTCGTCCGAGGAAGGTCAGGATTACGAGAACTGAGGCCCACCAGCGTAGGAAATATTTCACCATTCAATAACTGAAGTTAAATTTTTAGACGCAAAATGAAGCTTAATGATGTTATTTTTTACTCTTTTAAGTATATAATGAAGATAATGAAAAGGTGAACAACTGTAGTTTTTTTTTAATTAGCTTCCGAAATAATTCATATACATGTAATTTCTCAGTCACTTAAGACTTAACTGCATCAATTTTCATTTCAAAATACTTCATCTTACCTTACTCATATTAATTTGATCTTGTTTTCAGAGAAAATGGATGATATGTGTCTAGTTTATAGTCTCCGTTTTAAATTTTCCAAACTTTCCAATACGGTAAAAATATTATTGGAAGGGCGTTTAAAATACTAAACCACTAGTGCTAAAACAGTACATACTTCCTCGCGTTATTTCTAAACTTGCAATTTCCGATAATTCGGGTTAGTTGGTTGTGATACCGGGTGCGTTAACTACGGTGAGCATTAGTTCCGTAAGTATAGTTAATGTTGGTGATCTGGGCTGTCCGGGTGACGCCGCGTCGAAGGCTGAGTTGCCGACGTTTCGACCATCCTGTCGTGGTCTTCCTCAGGGCTGGTATGCCCACGACAGGATGAAGACCACGACAGGATGGTCGAAACGTCGGCAACTCAGCCTTCGACGCGGCGTCACCCGGACAGCCCAGATCACCCACATGACTCTGGTCGCGGAAGCCTACGACTTCATATAGTTTATGTTTTTCTCTGGATGTGGTGGTGATATTCCCCAGCTGGATAGCGAGATTCGGCGCCCGCCTACCGTTCCCTGATACATATCTCCCACAAGAAGGGCACCGCCCCAGCCGGGATAAGCTCTAAGCTCCCGACCGGTCTCCAGACATATATGGTAGTGTATTGCAAGTTCGAGGAAGCGTGCGTAAGGAATGAGTATAGGACAAGGAAAAAGGAGGAAATATCACGGGGGCCGTGCCCGATTCGTTAGGGTACTGCTCCGGCATTCGCCTGGTGTTGACCGGAGAAACCGCGGAAAATTACTGATCAGAGCAACCGGACTCTAGAATTCTCCCCCAGATTGACAAGCTGACAAGCAAGTGTCGAAATCTTGCCGCTGTCGGTAGTCGAATCTAAGACCTTCCGGTCACAAGCACTGCAATGACATCAGTTGATGCACTGGGCAACCTCTCCCGGTCCGATTACTTATAAAATGAAACCCACACCAGTCTTTTAAGCGTCCCTTTTCTATCTGTGGAAAAAAAATCAAGAACAAAATTGGAAGGATTTTTAAGATTTTTTAATTGCATAAATTTCAAGCGTAAATTACCCAAAACCTGATTGTTTAAAAAAAAAATGAACATGACCTTTCTAAATAGCTGATGTTTTACAAGAGCCTTTGTCTGAGGACAAATCTCTATCTTCAATTTTGTAGTTTTGAAATGTTAACGTTTTTCAATTTTCAAAAACATTGAAGGAAAAAAGTTAATTTTCTTAATTGCCTACATTTCGCGATACGAATATGCGAATTTCGCGCTATAAATATTACACGAAAGGTACTCATATATTCAAAAACATAAACGTGACTTTATCTCAATACCTGTCTTTAAAAAACAGATTTTGTTAAGTAAAAATACCTTTATTCAATATTATAGTTGTAGTAAGACTTGCACTTTTGCAATTTTCGAAAAATTTGGGATTTGAATGAATATGAGACTTGCATCATTCCCATACATGTCCTTTAGACTCTCCAAGGACGAAGTTTAATGAACAAATTGGTGTCATTTTCGAGAAATGTTTGGAAAATGTTTAGGCTTCATGTAAAATTATACAAATTTTTTCTTCAGACTTTTTCAAAAGCATAGTGCTAATTGCACGCTTTAATTTGAGGTAAAGATCATTTCGGGGTACTTTTTCACAAAAATTTTCACAAATGTATTTTTCCTAAAGATCTTTCATGCCAGTAATATGTGCGTTTCCAAAAATTTATAAACACTATTGTATTTGTGAGTTAATATGCTTCAAGTGAATTTAAATGAAGTTTTTCAAAAACTCAAAAATTGTCTGTGAAAAAGAGCTTCAAATTTTGAATTTATTGTAGCGCTTAAGTGCCATTTTCGTAGAAAATTGCCATTTAGGACAAGATTTTACTGTTCTTTAATATCCTTAAAAAGTATTTCCGTTCTACTATTATGAAACCGAAAAACATAAAAAAGTCAAAAAAATGAAATTTGGGCGACGATTGATGGCAGCTGCCGAGAATATTTGGCCAGTTCGTGTAGAAAGCCAAGACCAAAGGAATAAAAAAAACTAATGCGGGAATGTCTGTGCCATTCAGTAGCACCACTAGTTTATGATATGTACTTTTATTCAACTATTCTAAATAATTCGTGGATGTTCATGTTGCTAAATTCGAATTAAATATTTTCCAATTTTTTGTTGATAATTTGCTTTTTATTAATCGTTCAATGAGACTTTCAGTTATTAAGTTTAGTGAACAATGAAGAAAATTTTGAATATAATTTTGTCTTAATCGGTTGTAATTGTAACATTATCTTCGCATTTCTAGTTTTGCACTGAAAAAGAGACCTTTACAAAAGCAGTATTTTGGACTTCTTCCAAATGCCGGGCATTGATTTATCGAATTCCCAAATATGTGAATTTACAACACGACGTAATTAGATTAGTTGAGGGAAATCCGAAAGGAATGCAAGAAACCGTAATAAAATTCAGGAATCTGGTGGTATGTGTCAATGTCAGTTTATTGGGAACGAGAATTTGTACTTTATCTACAACTTATAAGTGGCATGTTTACAGTGTGGCAACAAAAATGCGAACTCGGTTGTAAATTAGGTACCATTTTACTTTTCTATTAAGAATGAATGGCATGATCTTCATGAAAGTTAATGAAGAATGTAAGTAAGTAATTAAAGTTCGTGATGACGATAGTAACCATAAGGCGAAAGATTTATTGTGATCTTACAAATGTTTAGTGTTATGTTTATTCTCAGTATAAGGAATAATTAAATATTTTTATAGAAGCGTGCTGTAAACAGAGTTAATAAATATTAAATTGAAACAGTGTATTGTACTATGATTTCTACGACATTTTGAGCACCGTATCGATACTTTATTTCTATTACCACGCGCTGATTTAATATTTACTCAATATTGGGTGAACAAGCCTACCAAAAACATTTTCCATGCCCAGTTGATATGATGAGCAAATGGATGATTTGTTGTTACAACCTTTCATCTCTGCCCCCCCCCCCCATGATTTCGAAATTTATTGTGCCTGTCATCTACGGTACGGGCCAACCACCGTTTGCTTTACATCAGCCCCTTCCTCCGCCTTAACTACTGATATATAGCAGCTAAGCACGATTTTAGATGAATCGAACCGACGCAAGTCGTGAATACACCCTGGCCAGAAGTGTACAATGCTTTACAGATCTCGGCTTAATGGACATCTAGCAATCAGGAATGAAAAAAACTTACTTATATATTTGGTTTATTATGTCTACACCTATTGAAGCAATAAAAGCCGCAAATATTGCGCAGACATTGAATCAATGCTGCTGTGCGGTTGGCGTAAGTTTCTTTGACAAATGGTAACCCTGGGCACTAATGAGTTGGCTGAATATTGGGCGAGGAGGAGTAAAAATAAATGCGTGAACACCAGAACAGTATAAGTGGCATTTTATAAATTATGAGGAAAACGTGTTTATTTTAGACTATATTTCAGTGGCAGTGTATTTTCATGGTTTTAATCAACAATTAAAATACCATGGTTTTAATGATGAAACAAAGCACCGCGACGTTACATTAATATTGACCTAAATAAACAGATTTTTCAGAATTTATAAAATGTTATACCTTTCTGGTTTTCAACCACTCAAATGACAGATTTTCTAAGCTCACTTCGTATTATGGGCAAATGGATGATTTCTTGTTACTGCCTTTGATCTCTGTCCCCCATGATTTCGAGGTCTGTTGCCAGTATCAACAGACAGATACCTACCATTTGTTCCCTTTCCCTCTCTTCAATACCTTTCGTAAGCAACAGGTCCGTAACTCGGGTCAATGTTCTGCCCCGGTCCATTGTCAGCACTTTTTAGCCTGTCTGTCCGTTCGCCCGTCCGTTTGCGGGGCCGAGAAAAACTCTTTTCCTTTCCGCCAGGCGGTCCTTTTGAGTCGAGTTATTTGCTGCGACATCTTCGGAGGTGAAAGCGGTTCCACCGCTTCGACGTTTTGGAGCAGACGCTCGGAACAGAACCTCTAAACCTCGGAGAGAATATTTATTAAAACGTTCCGCAATCTGGTACCCCAGGTTGCGGTCTTTTCTTAGACATTTCCGCGATATCCCCGAAAGTGAAAGCGACTAATATAATTTCAACGTTGAAAGGTGTTTTTTATGTTTGAGAAAGGTGAGAAGGCTGAATAAAAACGTAATTTATTATCGATACAAACGAAATTTTCCCACATTATTTATAAATCATAAACATTTATTTAATGTTAGATTGAAACCATTATTAAGAATGATACAACCCTTATAAACAGTCCATTCCAATAGAAAACAAGCAAGGAAATGAAGAGTAGAAGTTAACTTGTTACGGAAATTATTCCAAATGCACACTACGACCACTCAGTAATATTCTTACTACTGAAGAATTGTTGTGAAACTTTTAAATAACTGTTACGAAAACATGATACCTGAAGTACGCCGATTAACTAAAATCCGCTTCATATATAATATAACATGTCGTTTTTTGCCCATCCTAGTTAGCCTGTTCATATATACTTCATTTGTATAGGGTGATTCTTCGAATTTTTTGCATTATTCACACTATTATTTTAACAATTAATACCTTACGACTTCAATTTAAAATTACTACGGAGCTTAAAAAACAACACGGTGGAACTGAAGTTTACCCTAGCTTCATAAACCCTGTAATGAAGCCGCGAATGAAAAGCAATCCGAATTTAGAAGCAAATTAACAAGAAAGAGTTGTTCTCGCCACCATCCTTTCGACTTGCCATTTGGAATACCCAGGATGTGCGGTACTGAAAAGGATTCATTTCGTTTCAAGGTACAAGATACATTAAAGATGGCAAGGATAATCTTTTAACTTAAAAGAGTACGAGTGTTTTTTCACTCGTGAAAAAAAAACTATAATATTTAACCATTCGTACAAAATTCCCCAATCAAAACGGTGTATCTCAAAATGTTCTTCGCTTTTCTATCCGATTTTTCTTACCGCTTCTCCTTACTGGCCGATGATAAACAGTGACTCATATATCTTAGGAGGCGGTACACATTAATCACTATGTAGATATCCAATAAACCGTATATACCAGATCCCTAACATAACCTTTTTGATTTTAACATAACTTCCAGTTATTTTCAATGTTTGACGCATTTTGAAACTCTGTTGGACATTATTGCATTCGTGGAATAGTCCTATTAAACACCACTAGCGCTTTGAAAATTCTCAGATAAATCCCCCTTCGCGACTCGGAGATTTATCGACAATTTCCAAAGCAGTCGTGGAATTACGTATGATAATTCGCTTAACAATACAAATAATAGAACACTGTATCTCAACGAAAACATCGAAGAATTTCCAAAGCACTCATGAGGCACCTATGACAATCGCTTAAAAATACAAATCACCTCAACGAAAACATCGAAGAAAACAGCGAAGGACGCGCGCGAGTGAGCCTAATGAACCAGGTATCAGAATTCCAATCTCGGGGAGAGTTACGCTTCGATTCATTGTGTAAGACAACGGCTCCGAGGCAACTTCCAGCTCGCAGGCGATTCGGCCGGGCCATTGAGTAAGCGCGCGCGGCCCACGGATCGACACGGGGTGAAAGGCGTTCACCGAGGCCCGGCCCCGCAATCGCCTGCGGAGACGCCCTGGCCGCCCCAGGGCCCTTTCCCACGCATTTCCAGCCGCGACCCCCGCGACCCCGAGCCGTGATGAATGACCGTTCACTCCCGGGGTGCATTACGGGCGCACCCACTCCGCCCCTGCGTACGTAGCGCGGTGCGGCAAGCAGGCGGGCGCCGCACCACCGTCCAGAGGAATTTTTTGACAAACGGCTAAAACATTTGGCTAAAATTGATTGATTGATTGATTGGTGTTTTCGGGAGCGTCAATAGATAAGGTCGTCGATCCCGTAAGTGTAGTGCAAGTTTTAATCCTGGAAGTGACGGTGTTCTTCCCAGGCGGGATGGTGAGATCTGTCGCCGAGCTACTTGCCTGCTTGTGGGGTTTTCCCCAACAAGGTATCTCTCACCAGCGGGACACCGCCCCAACCGGGACAAGTTCCAAGCTCGCGTCTGGTCTATCGACATGTGTGTTAGTGTAGTGCATGTATGTGTAAGTGTGCGTGTAAATATGGGGTGAGGTTAGGAAAGGGAGAGGAAGGAAATATCGCGTGCGTGTCCGTGGCCCCTCTGTTCTGGTACTGCACGGCATTCATAAGGTGTTGATCGGAGAAAGCATGGAAAATTAACGTCCGTTAAGCTGGTAAAACTATTAGAAAAACGTTCCCCCTATACCCAGAACTTTGGGATATTTAATTGCTTTCCAAATATTCAAAACATTTTTTTATCCCAACTGTTTTTCCAAAATTGGTGGCTAATCTGTCGAAGACATTTGATCAAAAATATTTTATTTACGTACAAAATATTGCGCTATTTCATTTACAAATATCTAAACATTTTTTGCTCTTACCGTGTTTCCAAAATAAAAATGAAAGACTTCTCGAAATCCCGGACAGGCGCAATAGCAACGAGTAAGAATACGACTCGTACAAAAACAACTATCGAGACAATATTTTCTTGCCACAGACATGACCACAAATAAATACACAGTTCTACAAGATTTTTTTTGCATTTTTCAACATTTCATATTCTCCCCAAATAATTATAGTGATTAACACTATTGTCAAAAAACAACTCTTTTGGAGACACATAATTCCTCACCGACGATTACCACCAGCCAGAACCGCAGATTATTCGAATAAACTACACCAACAATGATTTTGTTGATTTCACGGTTTTTGGAAAATTGAACAAAACACTTGTGTGACCCAGTCCGGCGCTCTCCCGTCAATTAAAAAAAACATACTTTAAGGCCAAACTATCGATCAAAATTGGTTATGTATATAATTAAACAAGTATGAATGATGTGTCAATGTGGTGAAAAAAGAGAAATAAATATCTCGTCCGTAAAATAACAAACTCTGTAGAATTATAGTGTTAACAAAACCGATCTTAGTGTAAATTAGTCATGCCAAAGTGCAAGTGAGTTAACTTTAGAACTAGTATATAAAACTTAGTTGTAAGAAAAGGCCCCTCCTCTAGCTGCGTAAGCCGCAAGGCAGCAGTTTAATGTAAATAATTTAAAGTAGATAAATTTCCCTTCTCCACAGGGTTACTGTGGAGGGAAGAAAAGGAGGGGTGCGGCGGCGCTCGCCGGGGTTAGAGAGTTCGAGCCAAGTAAGTGCCGTGGCGAACAGTGTTTTCCTTAAAGCGTAGTACAGTGAAGTGCAAATGAATGGGAAGAATAAATGTTTATGTATATAATGAAACAAGTATGAATGATGTGTCAATGTAGTGAAAAAAGAGAAATAATAACATACTCTGTAGAATTATAGTATTAACAAAACTGATCTACGTGTAAGTAAGTAATGCCAAAGTGCAAGTAAGTTAACTTTAGGACTACTATGTAAAACTTAGTTATAAGAAAAAGCCCCTCCTCTACCTGCTTAAGCCGCAAATCAGCAGTTTAATGTAAATAATGTAAAGTAGATACATTCCCCTTCTCCACAGGGTTACTGTGGAGGGGGGGGGGTGCGGCGGCGCCCGCCGGGGTTAAAGAGGGCGCGGTGGACGCCAACGCACCGCGTTTCTCCGGGGAAACCGAGCACCGCTCATTAGACACCGGATCCGCGCCCGCGCCCGAGAAGGCCGCCCCCGGCGCGAGGCCGCCCCGGGCAGCGCGCGGGGCGAGGGGGCGGGCGCGGGAGCGGGGCAGGTGCGCGGGCGCTGGGTTCGGGTGGCCAGAGGTCACGGCTGACCGCTGGCTCGATTACTCGACCGCCGCGCCGCGCCGGTGGCAGCGGTGGGACTGGAAGTGACTGCGCGCTGCGAATGAATTGTAGACTGGGAATGCGAAACGCTGAAGTGTCAAACCCTCTCGCTCAGCTTTCGGAGGAACATAAATTATTTTACTTCTATTAGAATCATTCTGGAGTACAAGGAAACATTTCTACTACTTTCAACTTTTCACAAGATATTTACCTCCACCTATTCAATGGTTTACATGAAAAATCTGAAATTACTATGTAGTTTTGGTACTTTCATAGTTTTTTTAATTCCAGGCTTACGTTATTATGCGGCTGGATTGAAATTGAACTGAGGCTTAACTGAAGAATAAACTAGAAAAACACCTTTAAACCCAATTCACCACACTTCAGGATTTTTAGAATAATGTGCGATGGGTGCCATGAAACAGTCATGGCAAGTTTCAGAAATCCTTTTTGTCTCTTCAATTACCAGTTTTTGGTCTAATTTGACTGGACCATACAGGATGTCCGGGGAGGAAACATCCAAACTTCCAAACTAAGCCCTTAAGATAATTTTAAGCATATTTTGGCTAATAAATTACTTGGATATTCCGAATGGCTAAGCCGCTATAAGCACTCAAATGTTGCTTTTAAAAAAAATTTCTGGGCAAAAATTGGCAAATTCTGGGCAGAAATTGGAATTTCAGGGCAAAAATTCTAGAATCATTAAAACACTAAAAATATGTGAATTGTTCATTAAATACAAAATAAATGACTGTATTTGTTCAGAAAGAACAATTAACACAAATAAAAAAGCTGTCAAGTTTGTTACTTTTTAGATGTATTAATTTTTCTTTCTGAACGAATATATACATTCCTTTTGCAAATAAAAACAATTTAAATATTTCTTAAGTGTTTCTATGTTTCTTCCATGCCTAGAAAGCATTTTTTCAAACCAACGTTTGGGTAGTTAATGCGGCTCAACCATTCGTAATATGTGAAAAATATGATACAAAATGTGCTTAAAATTGCCGTAACAGCTTATTTGGGATCTTTCGGCGTTCGACGTCCGATAGCCTGTACAGTAAAGAGAAATATCCTGAGATGAGGCTCAAAGTCTTGCGCAGCTAGAGGCCTAAGTGGAAACACGTTGTTCTCAGTGGCACGGGTGGACCGGACTGAAACTACTATCGAGCCAGCGGGTTGATACGCAGCGGGTGGGTGGAAGCGGAGGGACACGAACCGGAGGTGGTGGTGAGGAGGCCGGTGGCGGAGGCCGGTGGCGGAGGCGGAGGCGGCGGCGACGGCGGCGGCGACGGCGGCGGTGGTGGTGGCCGCGGTGGCGGTGGCGGTGGCGGAAGCGGTGGTGGTGGCGGTGGCGGCGGCAGCGGAGGCGCAGGCGGAGGCGGAGGCGGAGGCGGAGGCAGCGGTGGCGCAAAATCCGGGTGCGCATCTCGCCCGGGGCATCCGCACGGCCGCTCACCTTTCGCCGAGGCTCCTGCAGCCAGGAGCCTCGCTGCCGCACGTCTGGTCAGCGCAAATCGTTGCTTTCCGAGGGCAAGGGATTTATGATCGCAGCGTGATGGGTCTGTTAGTCCATGGTCTAGGATCTCTTTGAAGAGCCGATGGTGTTCAAATGTGAAAAACACGGTGTTAAAAAGAATTTAATAGTAAAATAAAGGAATATATCTTGTTTGTATCAGTGTTTAGTAAGTGCGGCGGCATTAATCGTACAAATTTTCGAATGATTTTATCTACAGGCGCGGATACACGGGGAGGGAAATCCTCCCTATTTTTTTTTTTTTTTGTATCTATTAATTTTAACTTTTCACGAAACATTCGAGCAAAAATATTTTCGGATGATCATTAAAACGGATAAAAACGTATCGCAGCATGATCTAAGTGTACCCTGCGTCATTTTACATGATATGCAATGACACAATCGACCAAAATATTTTCAATTTCCCCTCCCAAAATTTGTCTCTGAATCGTCTCCTGTTTCCTACGGGACATGTCTAGTTCTATTAATAATTCACTTGGTACATTAACTAAGACTTTTGGTTTGTCCTATTTTCTGTTCGAAACTAAATAGTGTTTGATGGATCTTGCGATACGAATAATTAAGTTTTCTAAATGATCAATTAATAATATTGTTCAGAACATTGCACTACCACATTTATCTCAGTGTATAACCAAAATTTAAATCATTTTTCATCATCACTTTCTCTTTCTTTTAAGTTATTTTCTTGCCGTGTAATTATTTTCTTTATGCTATTAGGAAATATTTAAATATCTTATAATCAGTTAAAGATGTTTTTATAAAAAATAACTTTAAATAAGTATGTTCCAACCTGATGATCGGGAAAACTCTATAAGAATATGTAATTGATTATCAATTAAAGAACTGTTACTAGAAAATAGATTATCTCATTTTGATGTTAAAACTGAAAAGAAAAATCAGGGACGGAACGAGTGAGAAAATAAACACATAAAAGTTGAGATCAAATGAACTCCAGCCGTAAATTAACAAATTCCCATTCGGAAGTTACTTTACAGAAGTAGGCTACGGTTGGGCAGCTTTGTAAGTTACCGTTAGATCAGAGCCGCATTCCAATGCGTCGAGTGAGAAAAGGAGTTTCGATAATTATTTAATCACGTGAACCACAGATTATCTGACAGTAATTGCTTAAAAATGAGGGAGAATTCACAGCTTGCCTGATAATATAAGGAATCAATCATACTGAGCAATAACGTGTACCAATCTTGCAATATTAATAGTTTAGATGAGCGGTAAATTCTGGGGTTGCGTCTATTTTACTTGTAAAGTCTGTCTAATTAAGCATTTTAATAACATACTTTTGCTTGCACGAGAAAATTACATCCAGAAAATACCAACATTGAATAGGTTCCGTAATGCTCTAACAAAGATGTATATGACTGAGTCTCAGATATATTCAACCAATATTCTATTGGAAAAAATATGAAATAGAAAATGCAATATTTTTCAAGTCAATTTGCAGAATCTAAATCTGCTGTAGTATTGAGACCCTACAGACAGAAAATTTGATATTTTTGGTTATTGTCCTTCCAACACAATTTTTCAATTTTTACTTTCTCGCCCTTACAAAGGGACTTTGTAAGAAGAGAAAATTATGTAACCGTATGCCGGAAAACGGCGAATTTTCGGCAGAAAAAGTCTTATTACTCTAGGGAACAAGAGTTTTACCTCCAGGAAGGTAGAGTGCGCAACATACTTAATAGTATATGTAGATTACGAATATCACAATAAAAACGTCATATCAATTCATTGTTTTTAAATATTCTGTATCATTATACCGTATAATACCGTTTTTTGCTATTAATGCAAATGCATTAAAATTGTACCTGTAAGATTGTAAAATTAATACGCATAAAATAAAAATACGCTAAAGCGTTTTAAAAATAAAATATTTGTTCAGTTCATCTACGTCACTTTTATGAAATATCAACAACATTATGCTTTCGTGTTTTTTACCTTCTGTATTCGAAGATTGTCGTCTTTATTATCCCGTCTGGTAGTCGCGCTCAACTACGAGTAGAGTCTTAGTTGTCTTCGTAGGTCGTAGTAGATGTTTTGAAAACAATGTGCACCATCATCTTTCCTACTGCACGGCACCGAAAGGAATTCGTGTTTTAGCCCCTTACCTTATCTCAAGTATACAAGAATCAAACTGTTGAAGTGGCAGATTCCGAGTCAGTCGGTGTCATGCGAAACTGTATCCGCAGAGCGCGTGAATTTCGTATTTCGTCTGTATTAATTAATACATTACAGATCAATCTTTGTTTTTTTAGTGAAATTCGCCTAGTGATCTGTTGAATTGAATCGGTCCGATAAAATGCAAATCGTCAATTCACACCAAAAGTGTGCGAATCAATCTCATAATGCCTGTTAGGTTTGTGGAAGCTTTACCCCCAGATAAACAGAGAAAATGACGTTTGGGCGATTCTGAAAATGCGGAATTTTGAGCTAGTTTTCACAGAAAACGGTTTAGTATTCGCGAAACTTTGTATAACATTATTTAAAGCACGTGTACTCATAAATACAATAATATGAATAAATTGACTCTATTTTAAATATAAACGAGATGAGAGACAAGTAACAAAATACATTTTGTAATTTTTGAAAAAACAAAAAAAGAGCAATATGGCGTTTATGGCATCTTATAGAGTGCAATTAGCATTATCCCTACGAACATTTTAAAGAAAAAAATTAAAACTATTTTTTTAGACAATCATGTTTTTGTGTTTTTATATTGCACATACTGCATGCAATATTTCCCCAAAACTACTAAAATTTTCAAAAAAATGTACGTGACCTTCATGACAGATCTCACTTTAAAGAACAAATTGTATTTGAAGGAAAAATCTCTATCTTTGGTTTTGTAGGAAGACACTGAAAAAATTAATAATTTTAAAATTTTCGAACATTCAGAGTTAAACCTGAAAATACACCTCATGCCACTTTCATAAGTGAATTTTACTCTACTTTTTCAAGAAATTTAAAGAAAAAAATTGGAGCCGTTTTTTTAGAAAACTTTGAAAATGTCCCGAGGGCTTCATGTTAAGTACCTCCAAATTTTGAAGAATGTTTTTCAAAATCTCAAAGTTTTGACTCGAGCCTGATGGACAAGGGTTTCTTCAATTTGGAAAAAATCCTACACATGGTTTAGGCTCTAGTAGTGTTCATAGACACCAGACGGACGGGCGGACGGACGGAGAGATTAAAGGCGGACGTATGGAGGGACATACGGATGTTTGAAAAAAAAAAACAACAACACTTTTTCGGTATCAGGGGACCAGGTACCAGGGGTGTATTTCCGTTGAAATGTCAAAATCGATTTTCCGCAGCATTACATAACTTTCCATACACTACGTAGTATATTTCTTCGTATATACGTACGTATACGGGAATGTAAAGTGTTTATTTGAAAAGAAAATTCCAAGTGCAACCTCTCTTCAGCTCCATTCCTATCTATGATCTCCTCCCGTCACACTTGTTACAATCGTTGGCATTCTTCCCTTTGAGAGATGCGAGATGATGAAGCTATCCGACATATACTTACTCGTCAATTGAGGAGAGTGAGGCGGTGATGTAGGTATTTGGGAATAAACCTTTAAAGAAAATCATATTTTTTGTTTCTGCTCCTAAAATGAAAATAATTCATAGCACGTCAAGTATTCAGGCATCGAATTATTATAGAGAAATGTATTTTAATGTCAACCAACCAATCATTATATTTATTCGTAGAAACTAAAAGTAGCATATACACAAGTTCCTTCACAACTCAATAGATCTCCCAAAGTTCAAAAGTTTTATTACAAACATTGGTTTAGCGGTGATTTGTCGTTGGCTTTTATAATGAAATAATTGCAGGAGTTGTATGAAATTGTTTGCAATGACGTCTATAATTATTTCTTTTTCCAAGGCGATTTGTCTTAAAAAAAAGCAACAAAAATCTTTTCCATTTAAAAATCTTCCTACATATTATACAACTCTTTCAAGGTTTTCACATAACAAATATTATTACTTAATCTACTCAGTTGATCATTACATCTAAATGAAATTTTAAACATTCAAATATAAAGCATAACTTGATCTACAATAATACTCCACAACAACGTTGCATTTGAGACGGAAAGGAATCACTCCAATAAAACTCAAGAACCAGTTCTTTCTCGTATTATATTACTCCACTCACGTCTCAACTCATGCTACCGTTATAACAGCAACGGCGGTGTGGCTGATCTCGAAATTCTCTACATAGGAAGCCCTACCGACCTTCCGTTCAAATCACATGTAGACCCTATATCAAATTAGATATACGATCCCTTCTATTTGTTTTCTTTAATCTATTATTAACATTTGAAGGGGAAGAAATTTTCGTACTTCATTCATGGGATTGCCATCTGATGGATTATAGTTTCCGGATGTTTCTCCTAACGTCATTAGTTTCGTAAATGTAGAACATGATTTTTTATCGCGGGAGGTGATGGTGCGGTTCCGTTACTTGATGGTGAGATTCTGCGCCGACCTACCAGACGGATAGCGGGGTGTTCCCCAACCAGGTATCTTCCACCTTGTGTCTCCCAGGATCTCCCACCAGGTCTCCACCCCAGGCGGTACCAGCTCTAAGCTCTCGACTAGTCTCCCGGGATGTGTGGAAGTGCATTGCACTTAAGTGTAAGTGCGTGTAAGAATGGGGTGACGGTAGGACACGGAATAAGAAGGAGAGATCAAGCGCGGTCCATGGCTCGTTTGTTAGATCACTGCTCCGTCATTCGTCTGGTGTTTATCAGAGAAACCACGGAAAACTACCGATCAGAGCAGCCGCTAGAATTCTTCTTCAGACTGTGTCTGAGGTCCACCTAGCTCACTAGCTAGTGTCGAAAATCCTGTCACCGTCGAGGCTCGAACCGTAGGACCTCCCGCTCAGAGGCACTACAGTGACATCTATTTAGCACCTGAGTCTCCCAAGCCAAAAGTACTGTGGCGTCGTTAACACGAGGGCCAGAACCGTTAGGTTGGTGAAAGTACGCTGCGGGGGAGGAAGGGGTTAAGCCTGAACATTCGGAGTTTGCGCTCTGGCGGTTGACTCATGTAGAGCCGCAGAGCCACAAAAATACCGTTGGCTGTAAACTCCGAGGATGCTAGCTAGCGTGCCTCAACCGGAAGCAGGCGAGCCAACCTGAGAATTCTGTGTGTGGGGGTAAACCAAAGGCTGGCCTGCGAGCCTCGCGCCAGTGCGAGTCTATCTATGGAACAGTGGCGGGGGTGTCAGCCTCAACTATTTAACGCGGCGCCATCTGCGCCCGCGTTCTCATTCAGTTTGCATCGGGTAGCTTGTACGTGTATGTACAAGGAGGGTGTAGGAGTGAGGGCGAGATGTCCGGAGAGTAAGGGCCAGACAATCTCACGTGCTGTAGGCACACGGTCGCCACGACCGGGTTAACTTTTGGCGTCAGGCCATGTGACGGTAATTGTCACGGGACAGAGGTCCGACGGCGCGCATCACGCGTGGCTTGTATTTTCTGCGGTAAAGCAGTGTTCCGAAAGGAAAAGGTTGCCGGAGTGTTTTAATATTAGCAATTCATTGTAACTTGTACATAATCTTTGAATATATTATTTTTATTTTGTTATTGAAATTTATTTCTTATTTCACTACGTCACAGTACCATCTGGCGATGCCCAGTGTAGTTGGCATTGACAACCAAACCACCGTTGGTTCAAGTGCGAGGATGTCGAGCTGAAGTTCCTCCATGATATTAACTTTCAACTAAACTGTTGATCAAAACGTTGAAGAAATAATGAGTACCAAATCCAAAAACGCGAAAAAGCGAAATAACTCATATGAAAGAATGACTCGTAATGTAGTACAGATCGTCTAGGAACACAATTTTCTCTTCTCTTTATTCCATTATAATTTATTTCTATTAAAATTATTTCAAAGATTTACATCGTAAAATTCATTGCTAAATAACTTATCATTGCGTAGCTTGTATATTCCTCCTCCAAAACGTATTGTGTGATTCTGTAGCGAAAAAAACCTCGGTTAATTATTCTGCAGAGTCGCTGTCCATCGGAAAATTGCAAAAATTTAATTTTTTGGAATATTTCAAAAATTGCAATTTTTTTTCGTTTTCTTCAATAACTACAATTATAATGATAGAAATTTTCCTCTTACTGAAATCTATTCCTTGAAGATTTTTAAATAAGTTCTTGTTCAGTTTTTCGAAAATTTAAGTACTTTTCGCGTAATTTTGCGTGAGAGTACGGTCGAGGAAGTACACACAGTTTTAGCACCGCTAGTTTCAAGTGTTGCCTTCTTGGGATTGATCGCAAAACGACCACGGAAACGGCTGATGAAAGCAGTTGGGACTAGAATTCCCATCCAGACACCAAGTGGCTTTGATTCTATCTTAAGTCAAAACTTCGCACCCACTTGCCAGTCGATCTATAATATGTCTGCAACGTTGTATTGGCCCCTTCCTTTGCCCACAGAAGTAAATGCATAATGTACTCTCCCTTCTTCAATATTTTAATTTGTTATTGGGTACTTACCCTAAAGCTTGACCGCTTATTCTGCTGTTAACTCGTCGCTATGAATTGATAGGTTATCATAGATGGTCACTTCATACGAAGTGGAAATTTTATTTTCTAAAAATATGTATGTAGGTTAAAAAACAATTTTTAATTTTTTTGTGCGATATATATGCTCGTTAGAGGTAATTTCCACATCGGATATTTTGGAAAGCACAATACTTTTGTCTTCTTGAGTATACTCTAACTTTACTATGAGATATATCATATTTGAACACCTTATTGAAACATTGTTCTCAATTAATCAACAGAAGAAACTAAATTTGGTTTATTAACGATTGAGGCGGATGTTTTTACACTTTTAAATCAATATTTCTTCATAATAAGTACTGATATGTTCGAATTCTACAAATGAGAGGCTCCATTTCCAACATACTGCTGATAAATAATGATCTTCTATTTATATCTTGGTGTTTCACGCGCATTTTCCTCCCGAACTCAAAAAAGGCGACTCAACGCAGGAGGTCCCTCGCAGCTTTCGTCACGGCGCTGGACACAATCCCCGGGCAGTCGCGCGTGGACGCTCATCAGAGGCTGTGGGATTACCACCGCAACAGCCCCGCCAGCATCTACGCCACCGCCACCTCCGCCGTCGCCTCCACCACCACCGCCACCACTGCAGCTGCCGCCACCAACACCGTCGCCGCTGCCAGAGCCGCCGCCACTGTCACCACCTCCACCGCCGCCACCACCGCCCAGATCACCATAACCCCTACCACCACCACCGCCATCATCGCCGTCACCGCCGTCACCGCTCCCGCCACCGCCGCCGTCGCAGCCGCCATCACCACCGCCCTAACCAGCATCTCCACCACCTTTACCGCAGCTGCCGTCATTGCTAATAACACCGCCACCAATGCCAACGCCATCCCCGACGGCGTCGCCGCCATCACCGCTACAGTCACCACCACCTACCCTAACCTCCCGCTAACAGCTACTGCCAGCGCCATCGACACCACCACCCACCACTGCAGCCACCGCCACCGTCGTCGCCGCGCCACCAGTCACCCACCGCCACCTCCTGGCCGTCATCACCGCCGCCGCCGCCGCCGCCTTCGCGGCCGAGCGTCGTCGTTCCGGTGGCGGCGTCGCGCGGCTCAGCGGGCGTCGGGCGCCCCCCATTATTCACTGTCTTGTAAATAATTAATTTTCACTTAGGCGACACGGTCCGTGTACGCGCGGTTGCTCGCTGCTCTGTGCGCCGGGGCGCGCGCGCGCCACCGCCACCGCCGCCGCCGTCGCCGCCGCCACACACGACGCCCTGTCGCGCCGCCACCGCCGCCGCCAACAGAACGCGCGGCGCATCTGTCTTCTGGCGGACAGCGACACGGACAGGGCGGGCCCACCGCCACCGCCGCCGCCGCCGCCACCGCCGCCGACGCCGCCGACGCCGCCGCCTCCGCCTCCGCCGCTAGAGCGACGCCGGGGCCGGCAAACTCACTAGCGTCGCCGTCTCGCAGCCTCCCGCTCTACACGCGAGTTATTTATCTCTCATCAGTGTCCTATAATTTATCTCGGGAAAATTTTCCTCCGCCGCTCGGTCACGTTCTGATTTGGACCCGGCTTAATCGATACCTGCTGGACGCGCGGCCCAGCAGCCAGCCGGCGGCTGTGGAGTGGACGCTGGACGGTGTATGTGGGGCATTGTCTACGGTTGCTCACGCTCGGGAAACCGGTGTACACGTTAGGAGTACAAGCAGTTGCGGCATAGCGTTGGAAAAGCATTTGTTGAACACGATCTTCTGGGATTAGAATAATCGTAAATAAATGTTGAGAATGGAAGATTTAAAGATTAATGTTTTTTTATAAATGAATATTTGCTGTATGAATGTATCTACATATTTGATTCAAAGGAATAACACAGTTTAAGACAAAGTTTTTTTTCTGTGATGTTAATGACTGAACAAATGTTCGAATATTCACTCATTTAAAACTTAATATCTCTACATTATGTTAATTACGACTTGTACACTTCATATGTCTTAAATATCAAATGCATAGTTATATATTTATTACTAATTAAAATATTTAATAAAACTATATCCAAATGGCCATTGATAAATACGGTAGGATATTTAAGAATGGTTGTAGTTCATCACAGAGCTACGATTGACTAAAGATTTCCTTGAAATATCTCAGCAATTACCTTATTTAGAACATCATCTTTGGAATGTGGAGGTGCGTGTATGTGTGTGTGTGTGTAAGTGAAATTTACTGAACAAAATTAGATTTACTATTCCTAGTTATTTCTAACGTATGCGTTTAACAATCTGTCAAATCTCTCCCATATTTTTCGTTTCGAGAAAAATATTAGCTAAATAATAATACTTTCATTCAATGTGAATTGCTGATATTTTGCGAAATTGCACTTCACGAACAGTTTTGCAGAAATATAGTACCAAAGAACGTTAATAACATCTCTACTTCCCCGGACATACAGCAATGTGGACATAGAGTGGGAACACAACAATATCTCACGGATCGAAAGAAAAAATCACTTATCTAGGATGGAAAGATTTGGAGAAGACAACGAAGTTATACCAATCACAATTATGCGCTGAGCATCGGGATTCGATCACATATAATATTGAAGGAATATGAATGAAAAATAGTGAGAGTGAAATGGAATATGGCCGCGAAATGACGGAGGCGTGGTGCACATGCGCTGCGCAAAAAAGGAAACTGGAGAGGCAGAGTGAAAATGGAAGTGGAACATGAAGTAAGTGAACAGGTGCCTGAATAACTAATGTGTACGGCTGCCATGCTTGGAGTTTCGAGAATTGAGAACATGGCCGTGCGCCTGTAAGTAACCGCAAGTGCAGGGAGATCGCAGTGATTAGACGAAGCAACAGTTGGTAGGATGAGAGCGAGCGAGGGGGTGGAGAGGTTCGAGGAGAGACAGAAAAGGGGTGATGACATACTGCCTTGGTTAAGTATCTCTTGGACAAATAATTGGCAACAAAAGAGCGACAATTTTCCATGTAATAATTTTTATCTCTGGTTGTTGTTTTTTTCGTTTTCTTGTAATTACCAGGCCCACATGATATAAAGTAAAAGGAAAATCGCATTTGGGGTACTATTTTTAGAGCTACGAACACATTAGCCACCAATAAGCGATTTCATTGTTCAACCACTCCAATTTTTTAATTTCATTGTTGATATTTTCGAAAACTTGGAAGATGTGGAAAGGCTTGCGAAGACGAGAGTAGGCAGGGCCGAGAGAGCACGAACAGCGCTGCCGTTGTCTCGAAATTGTGGCGAACAATTAAAAACTTTCGTGCTATCGTCACCTAGGTCTTCCGGGATATCTTCTTCTCACAAGGTAGAAAAGTACAGAAAACCACAGGTAGAGATACCAAAGGATATCTCTCGAGACCCTTAAAATTCTATCTTGATTCATTCTATCAATGTGTTGATTCCATTCTCTCCTACGTGATATTATCCATTAGGAAATGAGACAAATTCCACATGTTCTTCTAATGTTTTTATTTCTTTCTGTATCCAAGTTCGTTTTGTTAAATAGTTTCCTCAACACACACACTTCTGCCCGTTCTAGTTGACGTTGCATGCTTTTCGTTTCACCCTGTGTCTCCGTTTCATATGTTAAAATCGATAAAACTTCTGATTTATATATTCTTACTTTGGAGTCTTGTCTCAAATATTTGTTGTACCACACATTTTTCATTATTTATTGTTTTACCTCCTTATTAATCTGTCATGGGCTTGAGATCACTGTCCCCAAGTATAATTGGAATATTTAAGATTAAAATTTAAAATATCTTATTACCTTTAAGTTGGGCACGCCAAAGTGCATGTATTTTTAACAGCGACATTAAATTAATTTAAATTTTAGATAGTAAGACAATGCCCTCCCTAGCTGCTTAAGCCGCAAGGCAAGTGGCCTAATTGTACACCGACATGCAAATAGGTTACCATAGAGGGGAAAAAGAACGATAGAAAGAAAGAAAGAAGAAAAGAAATTGAGACGTGATAATTTATTTTCAATTTCTAATCATGTGATTGTTAGTGACTGTTCATTGATTCAAGCATCGAAATAAATCGAGCAATATCCAGCGCAAATAGTCTTTTGCGGCTAAATGACGACAACGACTATCGGCAAGTTAATTTTAATACTCTCTCAGCACTAAATGCATTAATAAGTGTAAAGGCTTCGAAGAGTTTGATAGGATTCGTTTCTTACGTACGCTACAACAAGAAATGTTGTCAGAACATAAAGGGATGAAAATATTGTTGTAAGCCCTAAAAACGTTGAGAATAAGCTTTGTCATTTTCCATTACACCTTTACATTGAAAACCACTTCGACATATTCTCACAATAAACATATATTTAGGGCTTTCCGGAATCGAGAAATAAGAGTGAAATAAAAACTCCAAACAATCCTCTATAATCGTAACATTACTGAAATAAACCCAAATATTTAACGTCCGTTATACTTTCTTGTGAACATATATTTTTATTATGACATGTTTATTTCTGAAATACATTTCATCACGATGCTTCTAATTGGTATGTTATTTTGCTGATATGTGGGGAAGGTTTTTGTGAACGTTGATATTGCGTTTTTTCAACTGGCTGAGGCAGAGCATGGGAGAGACAGGATTTGTGAAAGGCAGGGACTATCAGGTAAAAGTGAGAGGGAGAAAGAATTTCTAATAGTATTTACAGAACTAAAAAACTACATTATTCTACAAAGTGTTTCAACTGTCTTCCTCAATAGAATTTTCTGATTTTATTGCTCAAGGCGTACGCCGGATTGTCTTAAGTTTGCCTTTCCAGAAGTAAAAGTAAAGTTTATCCTTTTATATTTTAAAATAAATATAACGTGTATATAATAATATTTTAAATATTTAACGTGCAGAGTAGGAAGCTCGGCCTAATGACCCGGGATAATAATATTATTATTACGATATAATATTATTATTATTATTATTATTACCAATATTATTACGTAAGGGCGAGTAGCGTTGGTGTTTTCCAAGATGCGCCTATGTAGCGAAGTAGGTATCCCCCTCTGGGAACAGATTGAGGCCGGACGTCGTCGGCGCGAAGGCGTTTGTGAAATCGTGATTTGGAGGAGGCCGCTGGTGGCGCGTGGCCCTCGCCCGCGGCGATTCTGGGAACTAACCGCCTCTTCCCCATCCCCTGGAAGCCGCCCGCGCTTTGTCCGCCCGGCGTAGGGTATCGCAGGCCTTCGGCGAACAAATGCGTGTTGATGTTTTTCGAACGCTTCTCTGAGGCCCAGAATGTCTTTAATGCTCACTGGAAGAGTGAGCATTTCTACGGATGTTATTGACGTCACAGATTGTAAAAAAGCAGAGTTTGAATCCATTAATAAATGAATTTTCTCTCAAGACTGCGTTCTGTGTTGATTTAATTTTTCACTCATGTAACTTGTTCGGAACTAGAGTGCACCCATTGGAATTTGCTCATTTCGACACACATTAGATACACATCACATTTGTTTCGAAGATTCAGAACCATTCGCAAAGCACGAAAGAACTGTAATAATCTTGTCGTGGTTTAGTTATGCTTCCATTGGTTGGATAAAGGGTGATATGAAAACGACTGTATCTCCCGATTAAACATTAAATAGTAATTTGTCATTCACTTTAACTTTTACTTGGAAATGAATTAATATAAATTAACTTAGCGTTGTGCCTATGCATAATTAACAAACATATATCTTAAATTAAGAAAAGAATTAAGAATTATTTTGAAAAGTTTAAGTAGTTAAGAAGGAATGCTATATGAGGCAGTTATATTGCCGGGAAACCCAATCACGCTTGTGATTAATGTCTCTCGTAGTACATTATATGCACTTCCTGTACCTCATTCGAATGAGTTAACCTCGTTAGCGTGCCAATCATATCGATTCTCGGCCTAATCAGAATACTCCGCCGCAGTAACAACGTCTGAGAAATTTGTCACGGCGTTCTTCGCATTACAACGCCCCAAGTCAGAAAGCGCGTGCAATGACCCGGAGCCAAACGGTGCGCAGCTGGGCGTACCCAGCGAGCAGGGGGGAGGCGGTGGGACTTTGCCCTATCTCTGAGCGAAGGGCCGGTCTTTGTCCCTTCAACAGCGGTAACGCCCGCGAGGGCACAGGCCCTTCCCCTGACGCGCTGCCTCCGCCGCCGCTGCCTCCGCCGCCGCCTCCGCCTCTCCCTCCGCCTCCGCCTCCGCCTCCGCCTCCGCCTCCGCCTCCGCCTCCGTCTCCGCCGCCGCCGCCGCCACCGCCTCCCGCCCGCCCACTGCCTCCGTCGCCGCCACCGCCGCCGCCTCCACCGCCGCAGCCTCCATCGCCCGCCACCGCCGCCGCCATCCACCGCCTCCGCCCGCCGACCACCTCCGCCACCTCTCGCCACCTCCGTCGCCTCCTCCGCCGCAGCCTTCGCCGCCGCCTCTGCCTGCCGCCCGTACGCCGACCCGCCGCCGCACACCGCTCGCCCCACCGCCCGCCTCCGTGCTCCTCCCTCTCCGCCTTCCGCCGCCGCCGCCGCCGCCGGCCACTGCGCCCGATGGCTTGGCCCGGGAAGCCTTCTCGCCAGCCCGGATCGCTGCCCCCCCGGAAATTTGCCGCATGTGCGCGCATTTCAGACGGGCACGATGTAATTTGTTTCAAAGACGGCTGGCGAGACCCCGCGTTACTTGTGCACCACGTCATAAAACTGCCACTGCTGGGGGAGCCGTCGGGCCCCTGCCTGAAGGCTGGCCCAGCAGGGCAGAAGGTTAGCGCGGCACAGTGGCCAGAACGTTCCAGATGTTCCAGTTCGATTAGGTTCAAAGCTCTATAACCAAGCCATACCGCTCTTGATGTTGAACGTTTCAACCCGGTTGGAAACCATGATAGATAATAGGTAATTAGTCAGGAGTAATTAAAGCCAAAAATACATTCAATGTTGGCCCAATGTGTGTCGGACAAAACTCACTTACAGTTACCTCCTCCGTCATCCATGCTTACGGTCCTCAAAATACTACGGAATAACTATAAATATGTCGTCACGAACGTTTACAACTCCCAAACACACAAGTGTAATAGCATTTACGTCTTATGTACTGCTGGCGATCTCGAATTCCATTCATCCTCAAACTCTCAACTTAGTTTTTACTACAATTTTGAGCATCGAACGCAAAACATAATTGCATGCATGCTGAAAATTCAGTTGAAGGTCGCCACTTGTGTATGATGTTCCAAAATGTCTCTTTGAAAAAATATTTTTACCAATATTCACTTTATTCTTTATTGAACTTGCGGAAGTCTCCACGAGAAACCTAAAATTTTTCATGATTCGAATTAAGTTTAATGATGCATACTGCACATCTTGATCTGTTTTATTAACTTTTTATTTCACAATGCACTGTTTCGCAGAAGAGACTTGAACAGAATTACTTCCATTTCCAGCTATCAGAGAGTATGACTTAATTCAAATTGCTACTTGAGCAATGACAATTACTGAAAATTATGAGTATGGAATTAATACGATATATAATGATGCATCTCAACATGTGATATAGTGTAAATATTTCACAGCGTTGGAAATCAATATGTAACCCTTTCCAAGTGGATTTAGCACAGGACATCACAATTTGTAGTCTTTTACAGTGAATGCAACAAAAAATGATCTCACAAAATGAATAATATCATATTCTCACCATTCATGGGGTTTGATATTCGGCGCGTGTTTTTAAAAGCATCGCCACCTACACAAGTGTTTCTGACCACTGAAGAATTGGCGTTGGCGGCGGGTCCGCGGGGCAGATTAGAGAGACCGGCGCCCGACCCGCCACCGCCCCGACCTTGCCCCCACGCGACCGCCCGACCCGCCCGGGCCCGCCCCCCGGCCCGGTCCGCGGCGCACCTGCTGTTCCCGCCGCGGCCTGTCTGTCTAAATTCTACCCCCTCCCCGCCCAAGCTCCCGCTGGAACCTCGCCCCGCACCCCTCCTTGCCTTCCCCCCCGCTCCCACTCGCCCGCACCCAGGCGCGCGTCCGACGGCCGGCGGCGCGTGGGTGTGACGTACCATAAAACTTTCTCCATATTTCAGAAAACGAGCGTTCCTTCCAATTATCGGGGGCACTAAACCGAGGTCCCTGGCGTTCGGCCGCCCGAAGCCGCGCTCCCGGTTGGTCCGCGGCCCCAATTCAATCGCACGAGGGCGTCGCTGTCCATATTTCAGAGGCGGTTTCGACGAACGACCGATGGCCGGCGTAGGACTCCGCAGCGGTGGTCCCTTTCATTGGAAGGAAATGAGATCGTGACTCGCTCCGTTGCCGTTTGCCTTGTCCGCTCGGAAACGACGCTTTAATTTCTGGAATGGGACACACTGGCTTGAGCGGAGCCAAAACAAAGCCTTGAATTTTGACGTTATTTCCTGTTCAGTCTTCTTTAAAGTAGTACACATGGAATCAAAGCAAAGAAATACTTCATTTTAGAAGCTTAGAGGAGATATGAGATCTACACCGCAGAACCACAATAATTATTAACATGATTTAATATTAAATGAAATAAATCCCCCGGGTTTTTATTAAGATAGTCAGTATATATGAAATAAATTTCCCATAACACAGGATTTGTTTAATTCCTTTTGAATTCAATTTATAAGATTCCTTTTACGTTCGTATAAATTAAATGCAATCAAAAGTCATTCAATTTATCACAATATTTTTAACGTTATAGTTAACATTTTGTTGTTTACATTACGTTGTTGACGTTATAAAACCTCGAGTTGGTTGGCCACTAAACTTCTGGGACTCCCCCACTCGCCAAGAACAATCGTGGGTGCGTCACCCTGCAAGAGCGAGAAAATAATGTATCTACTCGGAAAGCTGGGACAAAATTCTGTAGAAGAGGATAACCATGATCTGATCGTGAGGAACAGCTTTATATAATTTCGAGATAAAATCATCTTTAGGAGATCTATCCTACGGGTAATTTTGACATGGCTTTACCAAATTTTGAGAAATTGTCTGACAGTGATAATCTTTCCGGCATCTTTTAAATTGAATTTCCTCCTGACCATTCTGAAATCCATGAAGGAAAAAATGTATACGGTTGTAATTACATTGCCATCTAAATTACCCAATGAAAGGGAAAATATAAAAATATTGGCAAGAAACACGAGCGGACACTTTTTCTTACAACAATTGAAATTATGTGATACTTTAACGGGATTCTTTTTTCTATGTATCGTTTTGAAAGTAACATAGGTTACATAGATAGATTTAATCAGATAAACCAATGTTACATTTATGTCAAATCAGATACCGCAATTGGTGGTAGTTACAGACAATCAGACTCTTTCAAAAATACGAAAAAATGAGAAAGCATTAATATCCTTACGTGTAACTTGCCAAGATATGGGTTAATTTTGGTTACTTACTAAGGAAAGACTCACCTCTAACTGCGTAATATCTGAGGTAGTAGCTCAATTTGTATACCATTACCAATTTGTGATGAATAATGCCATGGAAGTAGTAGTGGGTGACTTACGGACAGCTACCGATCATTTTAAATTTTAAATTTACTTTAAATTGTATTTACGGATTATTTCTAATATAAAATAAATTGTAAATTTCTATCACTTAATAAACAAAGCGACTTTGTATCCGTTCGTTTTGCGGTGTGTGAACATTACTAGGGCCTGAACCGTTTTGGAAGGATTTTCCTTAATATTGTTCTGACGGAACTTGAAGCCTTATACATTTAAGCGGATATTTTCATTCAGCGGGATATTTTACATAGAACAACTAGGACACTTCATGCAACCCCAAGCTGCTCTTGGTTTTGCATAATCTTATCAAATTATACGAGAAAGTTTGGGATGTCATTGCACCCAAAGTTTTGATCCAGCAATATCATTTTTATTTTTTCTATATAATGATTCTCAATATTTTAAAACAATATCGTCATTTTAAATTTTCACATTACTTTGTTACACTCCAAATATTTTTAATTATAATGTTATTCACTTCCGCCTTATCTGCTATAAGCAGTTTATAGTATATTTTTCGGAATGCTGTTTTGACTTCTCGATGTTTGTTGTTCAGAAATATAACAAACTGTATTCTAAGCTGCTGCGTGAACGTGTTCACATGAATCATGTTATAAATTTCACCTTTCATGCTTTATTTTGGTATAAAACAGATTGCATCGACAGGGAATCGAAGGCCGATGCACGTGCGGCAAGCAAGCACTTAACCACTGAACCACCAATGCTACTGGGGGAAGTAATTAGCGCCCGTAACTCATAGTGATTTTTTTTCAGCGCAGCTGGCTCTGATCAAAATTATCTTAAGAAAATGTGAGTCGAGTCCATTGCCTACAAGCTTTCGAAGAGATTTAAAAAGAAATGTAGGTAAAACATGAACAATCCATTGTACATTAATTGAATAACTAGTAATATAATGTCAAGACACACAAATTATGAGGTTTCAAGTTATCTTGTTGAAGAAATTACGTGAAGAGTGTGATATTGTATGAAATGTTTCACATATGAAAACTTAATAAAGTAAATTGGTTAAAAAATATTTCACACATGATTGATGTAATTGGTACCATTACAAATGTAGCAAAGTTTTGATAAAATGAATTAGACTATTTCGACACTTGCGAATATTCCGCAACTGTAAATAATTAATAATAATAAAAAACAATTTCTGACAACCCATGCTACTGCGAGGGAGGTACTGTCGAAAAATGTAATAATACAGCCAAAATGACTCATTTGGACTATAACGACATAAAAATATTCCACTTTGAAGAAAATTATGAGAATTAACAATTGGGACCAAAAGTGGAGAGAACTCTCTATTTGGTAATACGCTAGGAGCAAAATAATGCTGAAGTAAATTATCTGACATTTGCAGATTATGTCGTTTAACTTTTAAAAAAGCCAAACCAATGCACTAGTGTTAATAAATATTTTTGAATAAAAAACAAAAAACAAACAAGGTTGAGAATTTCTATAGAAAAAATAGTAATTGCGATACTTGCATGAATGTATATGAATTAAAAAGTTTTTACTCAAGATTCAAGAAGATTTAATATGTTAAAGACAAAAAAATGTGGTTCTGACTTCGGACGATTCGTCTGTAGATTACTTGCCTCTTGTGTGTTTTACGCAAACTCAATAAAAAAACAAAATGACAACTTGACAGTATACAAATGTTAACATTACTAAAACTATTATAAATTTACAAATTTAGAAAATTTCAGTCTTGAAGAAAAATAAGTAAAAAAAACAGCACATTGTGTTATAAAGCTTTGACAAAAATACGATACTTCTTTAAAATATCTTGGACACAAGAGAACCACTAAAATTCAGGAGAAAAAAATGATTTTAAAATAAATAATGTTAGATAAACTATTGAGAGAGAAATAACTAAGAAGATTAAGTTTAAAATGTATGTATTGTAGGCAGAAAAAAGAAATCTGGTATAAAGTGAACGAGTGAACGAAATGTTGATAAGACATAAAGAAGAAAAAGAAAGGAGAAAAAATTTAAACAGCTTTGTGGTCCTGCCAGTCTTTACAGGAGGAAGAAGTATTCGAATATTCCCCCCTTGAAAAAATTATTCAAACTTGGTTTTTCTACCGTGCGTTGAAGTCTCCAGTTGCAGGCCGCTGTACCGTTTCCTCGTTTGCATTCGCTATGCCCGTCCCCGCGGGCGTTTTCCTCTGGTTTATCGCTTTCCTGGAGCCCTACGCCGTTGGCGCAAGTGCTACCCCCCCCCCCCGGCGGTCGGCGGCCCTCGACTCGAGGACGTGCGAGTTCGAGAGATTTTCCGGCCTCTCTCGGGCCACTTCCGGAGGTCGCTCCTGCTGCCACGAGACAAGAAGTCAGCGACCGATCGCGCGCGATAAATGGGGCGGGAAATCGGGTCTGTTCCGCCGCCGCCACCGCCGCATTCGCCGCGGGGCGCGTGACCTGCCCACGCTTCGCCGACTTCCCGCCTACCGCGCCACCGCCGCCGCCGCCGTCACCGCCGCCGGCAACGCGTCCGCCTGCGGTATTGTCCCCGCCGACCTCCGCCGTAGCGAGCGCGTGAAATCAGGCGTTTGTGCTAGACGCCGTCCCCCATCGCAATAGCCATTGCCACCAGCCGTGTCGCCGTTTGTGACTTTACAACAGCTGCTGCAGCGTTTCTTTTGAACGCAAAAGGTATTATTGGAATTTCTGAAACATTTGAACATTATTTGTCTTGAGACCAGATTGCTCCAACCTCCCATCTAGAATGTTCCATTTTTTCGAGCCTCATAAAGGTTTGGAATTGAAAAATGATTAATATATTTAATTAGAATATGGCCTCAGTAACTTGGACCTTCATAGTAAAGTAGTTTTGTTTGGTACCCATTAGGGCTTCTCTACTTACTACGCCAAAACTTATATAAATTAATTACATGCCATGTATAAAGAAAATAAACTGTACGTGGACATTTGAACGTTTTAAGAAATTTCTTTTCTCTTCCCTAGGGGCAGAGTTAAGTTAGCACTTTCCCATTCGTTTAGTTGGTAATAATTGCTATTAACGAGTTGACGAGAGGCATAAATATACCTCTTGAGTCTCAAATAACATGACTGTTATTTGTATAATCATCATTGAACTAGATTGTGCCCTCAATTATACTATCTGTGAGTCAACGGAGTTATCCCTTTTTCTGATTTTTTTTTTTTTAAATTTCCAATCCTTCTATTTGTTCACTAATCGTGCATTTATCCAGCTAATATAACATATTTTGCTAAATCCCTTTCTTTTCGTGGTTGTCATTACCACCCCTCCAACTAGTCGCAGTCGTAAATATAGCTAACGCTTTAACCATTCGTCCGATTATTAATCTATCCGGTACTAGACCATTTAAAATAACATAAATTGTGTTAACGTAACACCCGCGTTCTTATCTCGAAAAGCTTCGGGTCATTGAGTAAGGACGCAGGGAGGAATGCGCAAAGCGGACGGCCCACTCTGGCTGCTTTATCACCGCTTTTTGTGCTGGAAGGATTAAAGGAATTCGCTAGCTGAAATGCTTCGAAAAAACTGAGAAGATAAGTCTGAAGAGACCTCACCTGCCCGGCTTTCTCATTAGCTAGTTTTTGTAAAACATTTTTAATAAAATATGCTACACGGAAACATTATTTCAGCCACGATAATTAATTCTAATATGTACCATTATCTCCTTCTATTCAATAACGCGAATAAATTATTCAGAAAAAAGATCCATATTTTTTAAAATCTTGAAGGCTGTAAAATCTTGCGAGCATTTTCAGAAAATCTAAATTAATTTCGTTTGTGAGCATCGACTTTAATATGTTCTCACAGAAAATGTTTTAAAGACCTCCGAAATATATCAAATAAAATTGAATGGTGCATTGCAAATTAACGGTTTAGTTTCTGAAAGCCTTGAATTTTCAACGTAATTTTTTACTGTGATAATTCTCCATTAATTAAGCTTTAAGTGCATAATAATCATTTATTATGCATTAATTAGTCAAATTGAGACTATGGCAACCTGGTAAATCCATTTCAAAACATTCCATTTTATTTCTATATGGAATTATTGAATTGCATGTCGTTTATGTTATGCTCTTTAAAAATCAATAGTTTATTTTGTTGGTAAAATTTTGTATTAAATGTACCGTGTTAATGGTTTTCTAATTGTAATTGTCTGTTCTGTATTGAACCTGCCATTTCACAAGAAATAAAAATAAAGGAGGAAGTCGTACTGCCTATCAATAGTTTGTAGTTATGTATTTAATTTGTTCATAATTTAATTTTCCCGTGATATTTTCCCATGCGGAGCAAGAATATATTTTATTTCGTTTAATTTAATTTTTGCTACATTAAACATACCCAGGTCATAGAATTATTCAACACATGTAAAAACGAAAAATTCTCTAAATTTTATCGCAAATAATTTTAATAAAATAAAAAAATGAGTCTCGTATATTTATGAACTATATCCGCCTCAAAGAAAGCAACCAACCGATTTGAATTTCTTCTTAGATCTTATTATTTTAATATAACAGTTGGTTTGTATCTTGTAAGACGAAGAAGAGTCTGAAAAATCTGACTTTTAATAGAATATCTTCATGCATAACAGAACAAGTGGGACGCTTCTCCCATATTATCTATCTTGGAATGACTACCTAAAGAAGCATGTACATGTGAATATTGCGTCCTAAGCAGTATGCCTAAATCCAAACGAATCAGAACGTTAATGCTCATTCAAATCCATTTTTTTGCTTGAGTTCGAGCATTGCCACTCCTCGTTACGCCAGCACGAGACCGGCTTTTGTGCAGAGGAACAAACGAGTCTAATGAGTTTCGTTATAACCTCGACCCGCACCCGCCGAAAAATAGAAATAAAAAAAACAGAAGGTAGAAAAAGCGCTCCTGGGGGCACGGACGCCCGCATGCGGCGGCCTCCGAGCGGAGATCGTGCTCGAGAGGGCGGCACTCGTCCGCGGTGACATGCAAATCAGCCGCAGGGGCGCTCCCCCCGGCAGAGGACGAAGAGGAGGAGGAGGAGAAGGTCCACAGGTGTCCGTGGTAGTTGCAGGTGGCGCGGCTGGGCGGCCACGCACGTGCTGCGGCGGGCGCTTCACGCCGCGATTCGAGTTGGGGAAGGCTGAGGAGAACGCGGACATTTCTTCTTTTCCTTCCTCTTTCCCTTCTCGTTCTTCTTTCTCTTCTTCTTTTTCTTCTTCTTCTTTTCATTCTTCTTTGCCTTCTCTATCTTATTTTTCTTCTTCTCTTCATTCCTCTTCTACTACTTTCCCTTCTCGTTTTTCTTTCTCTTCTTCTTCTTTCCCTTCTTTTTTCCTTTCTACTTCTTTCCTTTCCCCTTCTTCTTTTCTTTCTCCTTTTTTCCTTTCGTCCTTCTTTCTCTTCTTCTTCTTTCTCTTCTTCTTTTGATCATTCTTCTCCTTCTTCGTCTTCTTTATCTTCTCCTTTTCATTGTTCTTCTCCATCTTCTTTCCATTCTTTCTTATTTTCCCTCTTCTTATCATTATTATTTTCCTTCTTTGCCTTCTCTTTCTTCTCCTTTTCATTATTATTCTCCATCTCCTTTCCACTTGCTTTCTTACTATTATTCTTCTTCTCCTTCTTCTTTGCCTTTTCTTTCTTCTTTTCATTCTACTCCCGATTATTTTCCTTCTCTTTCTTATTTTTCTTCTTCTCTCTTTCATTCTTCCCCCTCTTCTTTTCCTTCATTTATACCAGTGACCCTTTTCCCTCCCGTTCTATAGTTCATCGCCGTGAATGTGAGTCAGTTTACAAAATGAAAAAAATATACAAAACAAGCTCAATCACAAAATAAATCTACGTATATATTAATATCTACAGTTTGAAAAAGATTATTATTCGTTTTTAAGTGTAGTTCAAACATTTACCAACAATAAATTTGCAAAATATTAAAAGTGAGTGATCCAACTCTATATTTTAAGATATTTTAAAACTTCGATTGCGTGTCCCATCACAAGTAAATGTTGGTCTTGTTTCAAATATATGGTTCATCTCGTTGAGTACAGTGAAATATTTCCCGTGTCAATATGTTAACTTCTGAGTCGTTTTCTTAATTCTTCATTCGCACTGTACGTGAGTAATTTTTTGAGAGATGATTCATCCATCACTCTTATTATGCGCAAGGTATACGATATTTTGAAATATATTATGAATATTTATTGTATTACTCTAGTCAACCCTGTTTTTTTAATCAATTATCCTTATGTAGGACTAGTTTCTTCGGTCCTAAATAAAGAAAATTCAAAGGTATAATAGTCCTGATTTGTGTTTGCGGTCAGGGCTTTTTAAATGCTTTTACCCATTTTACCCAAAGTTTGATACTGAGGGGCAGGAAAACTTATTCATGTCCTAACAGGCTTAAAATAATCTTCGCCACTATAAATGTTTTGATACTCATTATGGGTGGTCATCCGCACCAAACTGAAAGGAAAACGGGAGGAAAAGTTCAGACATAAAACAAAACTATAATACCATTGAATTTACTTCATTTTAGGGCAAAAGCTACCAGACACTAAGAGAACAAATGCTCAAAAAATAGTTAACATTTGTTTTGTAGTGTTATTTTCGACTAAATACATGCGTTTGTTCAAAGCTATATGTACTAATAAATAATAGAATCATTGATTTGAGATAAAACTTTTTATTCACTCAAACATGCAAATCTAAACACAGTATCTTCATCAAGACTTCTTCCGTGGCAAGGGTTGGAAGCCAATGAGTCCGAGACTCAGAACTGCTCTAACTTCCTCATTCCCTCATTCTACCCACAGCTCTGTACCCCTTAGGTTTATATAAGAAAGCTAACTTTGGTAGTCCATTTGACTCCATCCTGTTTACATGTTGGAACCATTTATGTTGGTATTTTTGAAGTCATTTACTACACTATCAATATTTTTCCTTGACCTCATGTCTCCGTTGGGAACTCTGTTCCTCAAGGTTCGACGAAGTAGAGCTCTAAAGAAATTTATTTGGGAAGCCTCTAATATTCTTTCGTCATTTTTTCTTAGTGTCCACGTTTCACTTGTGAAGCAGACTGAGTTGAGATCACATTATGAAACCTCATTAGGGTGTTATTCAACATAATTTTAAAATGCCTCTTCATAAATCCGTTCAACATATAGAATTTACTTACATACTCTTGCATTTCTGTTGTGATGTCATTAAATATTTTGCAGCTAAGGTAAGTGAAGTTAGATAATTGTTCAATAATGTGGTTGACGAGCAAAAGTTTTATTCTTTTCAAATATTAACATCGGTATGCCACATCCTTATTTTTTGACTAAGATATGATTAAATTATAAGTCTATAGCACTCGGTTAAGGCAAGTTATATTTCTTTGAATATCGTCTTCCGGACGTCCAAAAGAACTTGATTATCTGCGTAAGTTAGATGAGTGATTTATTTCTCTATATTGGTATAGCTCTTGGATTTGTGGTAATCCATAGATCCATAATGTTAAATAAGCTTGAGACAAACCGCACCCTTGTATTAATACTTTGTTTACTTTTAGAAGACCCGGTGTTTGCAATTATTCACCTTACAAAACCAATTTCGGTATTCTGATACACGCTTTTATTCGCATTTATCAAGTTTCCTGGAAAATTATAGCTATCTCTAATAATTATCTGTAAAATACACCATAATTTTGATCTATCCAAACTGTCATAAACTTTGTAATAATCCAGGAACAGCATGTACGTAGGCAGATTGTATTATCCACGTTTCTCTAATGTGTTTCAGAGTGAAAATTGCATCACTGCAACTTCTTCCTTTCCTGAACTCATTCACCTCTTCCTGAAGAATGTGCTTCATCGAGACAAGAATAAAAACTTCTTCTAGTCAACGAAGACGAGCCTACTTTAATACTTGGGGAGTGCAATCTCCGCATGAACTCACGTGTACTCAAATGGAACTAGGTGTAACTCAGGGTGACAACGGAGTGCAAGGTTGGTGCAGTTTCATTTGCTACTTTTGTTTTGGATGAATTTTTGTTTTGTTCTTTAAAATTTAAATTCCTAATTTCTATCAACGGTGTGAACCTTAATATAGGTCTACGTAAATATTGTGACCTTAACTGGTCTTTCATTTACTTCAATGGAAGTATTAAGGTAAAATAGAATTAAATAACAAATACTATTATTTTAGAAAAGATGCAAGAGCATGGAAAGTCTTGTAGCAGGAGATCTATTTTAGTAACCATGTCACTTATTCATGAATATATCGCGATTTGTTCCAAGTCATTTTTGAGACGAAGGAGGGTTATGGACCTAAATGAAAGTGAATGTAAAAAAAAAACAAAATTATACAATCAAAAAAGAAAACAGTGCCCAGTATTAAGATTTCTTACTTACCCGTAAGTTAGGCATGTCAAAGTACATGTATTTTTAACCATACCTTTATTAAGTTAAATTTTGCCCCCCCCCCTATAGCTGCTTAAGCCGCAAGGCAACAGCTCAATGTATCCGACTTTAAAAAATTAATTCTCACCTCCTTGGGGTACTGTAGTGGAGAAATAGGGAAAAAGACCTGACTGAACAACCTTTACATTGCTCCTCTTCCACGAATTTCCAAAAAGGGTCCACCGAGGGTGAGGTTCATGCGGTAACTATTTTCTTCTTTACCCTTATTATTTACTAGGCTGTCCGGGTGACGCCGCGTCCATGGCGAAGGTGCCGACGTTCGTCGCCATTCTGCACCTTCCTCAGGGCGTATGCGCGGAGATTACGCCCGAGGAAGTCGCTAGAATGGCGACCCGAAACGTCGGACCTTCGCCATTGGACGCGGCGTCACCCGTACAAGCCTAGAAGAAATACTGACTTCCGGCGCGGAAAGCCTACGCTCCCCTTTCTTTACCCCTTCCTCTCCATGTGTCGAAGCGTCGGAGTATGCAGGATCGCCGACGCGGCCTAAACGGGCTCGGCGGTAGCGCGATAAATACGCTATTCGAACACGCGGGGGTAATAAAAATCAGGGCAATACATAAATGAGAATGGATGTTATATTATCGTTTTTAGTGCCGTGACAGCTCATTAAACGAGGAGTGTAAATGGTGATTGCGAGATTCACATGGACTTTACGAGCAGTTTAAGATGACGCGGGTAGCGGTTTTTCAAAGCGAGTTTCTCCTAACTAACGGCCACACTGAAATTGAAATTGGTTGTGGAATGTTCACAATGGATTATGAATCGCGTGCACACACACGTATATGAAATTTTGAAGCTCTTCTGTTAGACATTTTTTAAGGATAATTTCAATCACTTCGGAAGTCAGAATCGACACGCCGAAAATTATCCTTGTGTCTCATCAATATGTAAGATAATATATCATTCCCGATCCATTTGTTTGCCATAGATTATAGTGAATTAAGGCGCACGGCAATCACATTACATATTGATATGATTTCATTACAGAATCATATTATAACGTATGGTTGTAAAAACATAATTCAAATTTCATATCTAAATACAAGGTTCAAGATTTTGCCAACCAAAATACCTTACCATACGAACTTTAAGCAAATATAATTATCAGGTCATGATTGGACTGTAAAAAGATTAATAAGTTCCTTTCATCCTTTTTCAGTATTTTATTGGTCATATATTGAAATGAAGTGAAAATTGTAATATTTTGTTTAATGTGTGTTTTGTTTTGTAAAGAAGAAAATTTTGATGTTACCACCTTCTTAAATTCTTTAATTATGCATAGAATTTGGCAGTTTTAAAAAATTGTTATCGATAAAATGAAACCTAAAAACGACAATTTAAACAAATCTATTGCAATATGGTCGTACCAGATGGAAATAAAACATCAGTGCTTGTCTTTTACCCTTTAAAAACTCTAGAGGATTGATGTATTATTGCACACAAATTACACGTGTATCAATGATAAAGTTTCTAGTTAGATTACGACAGCATTAGACAACATATGTAATTGACTTCTAAACTGTCTGTACAGCTCTAGAAGTCAAGAACTCCAGCCGCGAAGCATACGTGAACATAGTTGTAACTTTTTTAGCATTACACTGTGTGGTGCAATAACGTAACCAATGCATATGTTCTTTCCTATAGTAACTTATGAGAGAAGAAAGTAAACCATTATTAATATATTCCTTTAAGAGACAACGTGGTGGCTTTCATTAAAAGAACTTTTAGACTAATCGTAAACTATCTTGATTTAAGAAAATTGGAAACATCTCAATAATTACGTTTTTTACGTGTAAATCTATAGCTACAAATAGTCTTAGCTGTTATTGAACTTACTGGAATTATCCGGAGGTTTTTAATTGTGTTTTCTATGATTTATTATTTGTTAATGTCAATCTGATACAATTCCTTATTATTCCAAGTATTAGATATCTTTTGAATATAAAAAACCTTCTCTGCAATGGCGCTTAATATATATTTAGTCATAGGTATTGATATTTATTTCAGAAATTATTTCTGAATTACTTTTAAATGCCCTTTAATGAAATGACCTTAATATGCCTGCACTTTTCTACGAAAGCCTATTCATAAAACTAAACGCAGTATTTAGTGGTTATTTGTAAAGTGAAATTCTCAATTGACAATTTAAATTCCCTCCCTTAATATTTACATTTCGTGTGACTCTATTATAACTAAAAGGGAGAAACAGAAGATTCGGCATCACCGAGAATCGAGTATATCTCACGAAGCGGACAGTTGGGGATCCCTCTTCTTTACGTATTCACCTCGAATTCGTGAAGCGCAGCGAGAGTGAATGAGCCGAATCAATGGTTTCGTATGTATGTTAATCAAGCATGAAGGATACGTGAATGTAAGATGCGCAATTTAACGCAAACAAAAATAAACCGTTTCCCAGCATTAAGAGAAAAAATTTCGTGACAAATTACTTTCAGCGAATTTCTAGGGCGACGCGTCACTGTGCGATGTTGTATATCGGCTCGCCACAATCATGATCGTAATTAACCCTAAGTTAGACTTGCCAAAGTGCATGTGTTTTTAACTGTAAAATTAGATTAAGTTATTTCAGTTAATTATTAAGACAAAAACCCCTCCCCCTTTAACTGTTTCACCGACAAGGCAGTGGCTCAACATGTAAACCGTTGTGTAAAATAAACTCGCGCCTTCACAAGATTACTTTGGAGGAGAAAAAAGGGGGGAAAATACTCGTATTCGCAACGCCCTATCTCTCCCGGCGCCGCCCATCGCACGTAAACACGAGTCGAGCGCCGCCCAAACGCGGGCTTTTTTTTCTTTTGTCCCCTCCACAGTAACCCTGTGAAGAAGGAGAATTTATTCTCTTTAAATTTTTATACATTTTGCTGCTGCCCAGCGACTTAAGCAGCTAGAGGTGGGGCTTTTTCTTACAACTTATTTTATATTCTAGACCTAAAGTTAACTTACTTGCAGTTTGGCTTTACTAACTTACACTAAGATCAGTTTTATTACACTATATACTACATAAATTGTAATTATATGGGTTGGTAAATTTTCTTTTTATACATTCACACATCATTCATACGAGTTACATTATATACATAACCATTCATTTTTCCCATTCTTTCGCACTTCACTGCACTGCACTGTTCGCCACGGCACTGAAACGCGGGCCAGCACAGGGGCGGTGCGGTTGCGGCGCGGTGCCGGAGGCGGTCACGGCGGGCAGCGCCGCTGAGCGCGCGCGCGCGAGCGAGCGAGCGGACAGACACAGGCGTCGGCTGCGTCGCCGGTGGCGTGGCCGTCACGGCCCCGCCCTCCGCGTCCGCACCGCCCCGCGCCGCCCCGCGCCGCCCCGCCCACGCGCGAAGCACAAAGCTGGAGCGAGCGCGTTCCGCCCCGATCGCGAGCAAACAGAGCCGCCACAAAGCGGGCGGACGCGGGACGCGGGGGGTCGCGTGTCGGAGCGCCGCCGCCCCGCCGCCCCGCGACGCGTCGCGTCGATTCAGCCTCCGCCGCCGCCGCGCTCCGCCCACGCCCTGTGGGCCGTTGCGCCCAGCCGATTGGGCCAAACGCACAATAACATCGTTGGTGATAGAGAACCTCATATTTGAAAGAAAAATTACAGGAGGAAGGGAAAACGATTTGCTATATTAATAATGCACAGTTGGCTAAGTTTAGGCATTCTACTCTTTCTGAATAATAGTATCTAATATTTATTTATTGTAATATTTTTCTGAATGCACCTAACGAAAACCTTCTCTGTAGCTCTTACCACATACGCGATATTCTATTATCAATTAATGTTGAAGGTTTCGTAGGGGATTTTTTATTTTCTCTTTTAAGGCCACAGTTTCTTAAAAAAATCTAGCCAAAAAATTGATAAATATTGAATTACGTAATGGTTTGATATATTATTTGAAATATTACTTTTTAGAAATTTTGTCATCAGTGTCATCGGTATTGGGGACTTTTAGTGCCAAGCAACACAACATTAATTTGAAATTGATTGTCTTTAATCAATAGATACTTAATCCAATACGTTTAAGAGGCAGTCATAAATATAATACAGAATCGTCAGTGTTTTGAATCTGTCATTAAGTAAATATTCGTAGTGCACATGTATTCTCTTCAAAATAAGATTATTACTCAGATCAAAAAATGTATGTTAATTTACTACATTCTGTGATTATTAATTTTATCGTGTCAGTACTTTTGCATGCCGATGTTCCCACACTTTTTAATGTTAATATTTTACAACACAAGGTAGTGCCGGAACCCAAAGTAATTAGAACACGCACCTTAGATACTGCCAAGATTTTGTCCCCAACTCGCCAAACCGAGCCACAGCGCGGCGGGCGGGTGATGCGTGGCGAATCGCGCGCGGAACGAATCTGGGCGCTGCCGTCGCCGGCGCGCATTGTCTGCATGTATCGCGCCAGCCTGCACCAGCCTGCGCCGCCGCGTACCTGCACCCACCGGCCCGCGCCCACCCGCATCCCCCCTCCCTCGCACCCTCCAACGCTTTCGGCCGCTCGCTCTTTAGAAAACGACGATGCGGCCGACGCGGCGCGGCACGGCCGGAGGACCGAGGCACGGGTTCGTTGTCTACACGCGCGTTCAGCTCTCCGCTTCACGGGTTCGTTACGGAGCGTGGAAAATTCCGTGTCGCGTAGCGTACGAGATGCGTAGTGTTGGGGGCTCGTTACGATATTGTTTGAAGGACAATGTTGGGCTCTGAAGCTGCTCGTCCGTGGACTCTCCTCTTCAAAACGTTCGTTCCGGAAATCTTCGATGCTCGCGAGCACTTCTCGCAAGTAGCACTTGGGGTCGAGTGCACTTTGCCCATCTCTTGAAAACAGCGAGTGCTCCAGTATAATACACTTATGGGATAGTAGGTGATCGATAATTTGTAGTATAAATGTTGCAATTGTTACTTTTGATGTTTCGCAGAAACTATGCTTAAATACGTTTTAAATGCTATACATATCTTTTGGTGATATATTCAAATCCAATATTTTAAAGTGAATTTTGGGTTAGGATTTTATCAATTGCACATGAAACATATTGTTGGCATCTAATTTCATATCTCGAGCCGAGAGTTACAAAATATTTTGTCAAGTGTTCATATTCAGAATTATTGTCTTAAATTCCCCAATAATAATTAAAATGCAAAGAATGTAGTAGGTTATAGCTCAGTTTTTAGTTGATTTTGCAACATACTGAAAAATGATAATTTGCCTTTATTTGTTTACAACAGGAATTTAGTTGGCATGCTTCTCAAATTTTCATTATATTTTCTTGCTGGAAGCTTAAATTCGCCCGATTGTGAATCGAATAATAAACATACACGTAACATTTCTAAACAGGGTACGACGCAATAGATCAGAAAAGCAACGAGATCCACAATGCCGTCCAAAAGAAACAAAGTTTCACAGCCGCTTTCTTTCTCCATCTACGCCCCATTCTTCATCCGCCCTGAACGGGCGGCAAACGCTTCGATACATCGCTTTAGACTCGTTACTCTTCCATCAAGAGCGAATGCGCTCCAGATTAGGCCCTCGCCGAGCGCCAGCTCTTCCGTGGGCATTATCCCTGCATTACGCTACCATTAAGCAGCGCCCACGGGCTCTGAGCGTCGGCTGGCCGGGCGGCCGGGGGAGGGGCGGCGGCGGAGGCGAGAAGTCGGGCGCGAAATCGCTGAAAGGGCGGCGCACGCCCGCGCGGCCGCCGCGTGAGACCGACGTTTCTGACGGGCGAAAGGGCGGTCGGACGGAAAGCGTTGCGGTGCCAACATTCAAACACCAACATCTCACCGCAGAAACATTAGAACTTGGCATCGTGATTAAAACTGTTCTGTGCTTAACCATCAACAGTCAGAATTGAAGGCTTATTTTATTATTAGTTTCATATTTAGCCACAGACAGGAATAGAAAAGAACTGGTATTATGCAGTGATCAATGGATGACTGAAGAACTAATATAATTGGCATCGTGTGTAAAACTGATATGTGCTGAACCATCAACTTTCAGAATTGAAGGCTTATTTTATTATTCGTTTCATATTTTGCCACAGACAGGAAAAGAAAATAGATGGTATTAAGCAGTAATACACGGATGACTGAAGTACTAATATAATCGTTTGTGTGTTTCGTTCTTTTACGTCTTTCTTTAATTACACAGAAACACAAAAAAAAGTATTCTGACCCAAAGACATGGCATAGTTTTCTCTATGAATGTTGACGTGCTGAATCCTAATCTGAAATCAGAATTGCACCACCATCCTCCAATTTCTTCGCAAAAAAACACATCGGATCTCGCCATCCAGCGGAGGCAGATCACCACCACCTCCCGATAACTAAAAATACACTACACTTACAGGATAAGCACTTGACTCGCCGGGAATTACTAATAATAAATCAATCAATCAACAATTTGCTACAGTTTAGTGACAAAATCCCACAGTTGGCAACTGGGGCGGCGGGAGCGCGGCCGTTCGGGCAGCTGCAGTCTCCGCCGCCGACGCCTCGTTAGCCCGGGGCGCCGCCTAAAGGCCTTTCGTTCCGCCGCCCCGCTCGCCAGCCCCGCCCTCCGCGCCCGCC
>BOPP01000031.1:10949231-10963501 GCA_017312745.1 Gryllus bimaculatus
CCCGCCCCGCCCACTTGCGGACAATGGTCGCGCTGTATCTGGTTATTTGTGGGCGCCGCAGCCGCCGCCTCCCGGGCGACAGGCGCAGGCGACGCGACGGCCTTTCCGCCTGTCCGGCGCCTGTTTGCGGTGCACGCCATGCGGAAGACGCGAGGAAAATGTCTCCACGGTGTTCATAACGCGGCCGCGCAGCCACCGTGGGCATTTGCGTGAAAGAGCGGAGAAAGAAGTCTCCTCTGTGTGATTTACTGGTGATGAACACAACGTGGCTGAGATAGGTTCGCCCAAATTCCCTTTGTGTATGTTTGTTTTTGCAAGCGTCGATGGACAAGAAACTTAGTTTGAATACTTTTGCAGTGCGGACAGGTATAACTCAGGAAAAATCTGTTTTTTTTAATTTATTTATTTGTTTTTTTTTGTTTTTTTTGTTTTTTTAGACATTCGTGGTAATGGGCTTTGTTGTATTGGTTCTTCGGGCATTTGATTGTCCTTGTAAATTATTCAAAGAAACTCTAATGAAAGCGATCACATGCACTAATACATCCTTACAAAACTTATGTTCTGCGCTTACCTATGAAATAATAAATATTATTCATTTTAACAGACGAGAGACGTAAAATGCATTCAACTGAGATACAAATTGAGCCTTTGGCAGAAAAGATTTGTAAGCATAGAAGGTACCATAGAAAATCGGTTTAAACTCTTTATATTTCAATATCTAATTACATAATTATTTTATGTATATTTTAATACAAATTAATTGTAATTAAACATCGCTAAATAACAAAGTTATTGAAATAATAAAACATCAATAATGCCTACACAGAATAATGGATGAGCAACTTGTGTCTCACGTACATGGGTCGTTTCAAGACGTTTCATTTCAATATCTTAACGCTGGTTTTAAGTTTGATTATTGTCGTGGCATGAAAGTGCAAGTGTACATACTGCACACAATGTAAATAAGGTGTAGTGTATATGAATTAAAGCAGTGATCAGTCAGTGAGAATAAGTGCGACTGGGTGACTGAATTGGCGAGTGAATAAGCATTAAAAATAAAAAAAATAAAACTTAAACGCACCTGTTAAAAGTAATTTTTTTAGACTTTGAGGAATGTTCAAAGCGCCACTATATAAGGGCTAGTTAAGGCATGCTGACTAGAAGTTAGTTGTAAGATTTTCATTAGATAAGTCATAAGTACTCTTCTCTCCCTTTCTGCCGAAAAAGCTAAGAAGGGCTGCGGCGCGCGCACAGGTATCAACCAAAACCCAAAACCAAATCAGTTTCGCCAGGAATACTGTTAGAGAGCAATTGAAAATCCAAATGCTGGATTTACATTGGCAGTTGTTTGGTGTAATTTGTTTTTACTGCTGTGGGAGTGAATGTGTTCAGTGGATAGTTATGTATATAATATTGAACAAGCGTTAATGATGCGTGAATGTAAGAAAAAACAAAATAAAACAATCAAAAAGGAAACATTTCCCAGTATTAAGTTATTATTCTTAGTTACCCGTAAGTTAGGTATGCCAACTTATGGGTGACAGCCAACTTACGGGCATGCCTAACTATATAATTAGATTAAATTAAATCTTAGTCAGTAAGACAATCTTTAGCTGCCCAAGGCGCAAGGCAGTTACTGAATGTATCCGACTTTTGAAAATAAATTCCCGCCTCCATAGGGGAGCTGTGGAGGAGAAAAAAGTTTTTACTAATCATCGGTTTGCAGTGCTTTCCTGTCTCGCAAGCTAGATGAGTCCCTTGCTCCAGGCAATATTACAAGTCGCAGAAATTTTACTCTGGAAACCAACTGACAAAACACTTGCAGTAGAAGCGCACAAGCGCTTTTAACACTGACGTCACACTTCCGCTGGCTTATGTAAAATGCATTTTTGCATTCAGCATTTGCGCTAATGCAAATGTGCTACGTGTATTCCTTAAGAGATACGTTTGAATATTTAGTGCCCCTGAGTGTTTCGCAGCATCGAAGTAAATTGTAAATTCAAAAGTTTCACAGTATGAAGCTCGTGTTCAGTTTGGTATTGCTCTTTCATCAAACTTTTGTTTTCAAGATTTCATATTATTTATTTGTTATATTATTATTACTAAAATAAGTTTTCTTACTCAATAGAGTATTGTGTTTTTAAATTGTCTTGTCAGCACTTCCTTAGCTGTGCCGAAAACGTCCGCGATTTTGCAGAATGCTGGATTTTGCACTGTACGTTTTCTAGTAATTTGAAATTACCTTTCAGAAGACCAGCATTTCAATATGTTTCATTGTGTTCTCGATTGAGTATAGGTTATCATTAATCAGGAAACAAAATACTGTGGATTTCTCACGGTCATGGGGCAAGCAAAACAAGTATGAATGATGGGACAATTTAAAAAAAAAATGCAAGGACATAACATGGTACTAGGGGGGGGGGAGTTTTAAGTTATGTATGCCAAACTGCTTATGTCTTAACTGAACAATTAGATTAAGCTGAATTTAAGATAATTATTAATAAAGTTAAGTTAGTTATTAAGATAGGATCCCCGTCTAACTGCTTAACCGTAAGGTAGCAGCAAACTGTAAACCAAATCATGAAAATGAATTCCCGCCTCCACATAGGTTCTGTGGAGGTGAAATTGAGAAAAAAACAATTTCCATAGGATCTAGTGAGCGTGCAAGAACCCATCGCCGGCCGCTTGAGGGTGTGTGTGTGTGTTTGGGGGGGGGGCGTGTGTAGAAGTGGTGGCGGGGGTGGGGCAGCGCACGCTGCAGAAGGGCCGCTGCGCCTGAGAGCCGTTTCAAGTTAGGTATGCCAAAGTGCTTACGTCTTAACATAATAGTTAAAGTTGAAATTAAGATAGTCATTAAAACAGTTAAGTTTGTTAATAAGAAAACACCCCGTCTAGTTGCTTAAACGTAAGTGTCAACCAAATCATGTACACCAAATCCTTAAAATAATCCCGCCTCCACATAGGTACAGTAGAAGGTAATGTTGGTATTAAAAAGCACTTGCCATGGGAGCAAGTGAGCGTGCAAGAACCCATCGTCGGGAGCTTGGAGGTGTGTGTGGGAGGCGGGGGCGGCGCGTGCTGCAGAAGGGTCGCCTGGCGGGCGCCTGAGGGTGCCGACCCGCCTCTCGCCGCTGTTCGCCTTCGCCTTTCGCCGCTGTCTCGACGCGCCCGGGTTGGCTCCCTGTGTCTGCGCTCCCCGTCCCGCGTGGGTCGACTTCTAACAGTCGGCGACGCGCTGGAAACTGGGCGGCGCGGCCGACGAGCCTTCGAACGCCTTTGTACTCGGCCGCTCTCCGCTTTAGTGTTTGGCCAACCGCGCCCGGTGCCTCCGCGCCCTCGACGCGCCCGACACCGCCCCTCCTCGCCTCTCCCCCACTCGCGCCCCCCGCCCCCTCGCCGGCAGAGCTGCTTGCTGCGTCTGTCGCCTTGCTTCTGTCACCTTCTCAGTTTTCAATTTCCCCCAGTGAAGTGAAGTGTGAATGAATGCGAAGAATGAATGGTTATGTATATAATGAAACTAGTATGAATGATGTGTGAATGTAAAAAAAAATAATAATTTACCAACCTATATAATAACTATTTACGTAGAATATATAACATAGTATTGCAAAACTGATTTTAGTTTAAGTTAGTAATACCAAAGTGCAAGTAAGTCAACTTTAGGTCTAGAATGTAAATTAGTTGTAAGAAAAAGCCCCGCCTCTAGCTGCTTAAGCCGCAAGGCAGCAGGGAAACTGTATAAACATTTATAGATAATAATTTGCTTCCGTCACTTTCTCAGTTTTCAATTTCTCGTTCACGTCCACGTTCCCACGGGTAGCGTAGTGGTGTGAGTGAATGGGATGAATGAACGGTTATGTATGTAATGCAATAAGTATGAATGATGCGTGATTGAAAAAAGTGTATAAAAATTCACCATGAAAGAAGAAAGAAGCATATTTTTTTAAAATGTCTATATCATTCATTGAAACCTATTTATTCATTTAAAAAATGATTTAAAATTTATATGTTTATTTGAATATAATGAAAATCTGTAATTGTTACATATGAATTTAACAACCTTCCAGAGTTAGCTTTTAAAGAGCGTTTATAAGTGTCATGCCAAACATTTAAATATACCGTGTGTTCCAGATTGTCAGTCTTTTACGCTTACTTGCTTTTCTGAAATGTTGCACAATAACATTTCATTCTGCATTTTATTTATAGTTTAGATGTGTCGAGAAAAACACGTCCAACACGTCCAACACATCCTTCTACTAAAGACTCTTGACGTTAGTTCCATTGATTTGTCGTTTTAGGTTTTTGTTTGTCATGGTCTTTCAGTGTATTTTCTGTTCGTTTTGTTCAATGTCATTACGTCGTTGTCAAAAAAGCACTTTGTAAAACTGATACATTTGAAATTCATTAACTACAGAAGATTTATTGTAGACAGCCGAGAGCCCGTTCATCTTGATAACATTTTCTATTACACGTTTTTATCCTTGAGTAAATCATCCATTACCATGTTTAAAAAAAGAAATAAAATTACGTGCATCGGCCGGGAATCGAACCCGGGCCGCCCGCGTGGCAGGCGAGCATTCTACCACTGAACCACCGATGCTACGGATGCTATGGCTTGATTTAAATGCTTTCTCCAAGATGGCTTCTCAATTCATGCTGATGTGACTTTCACCGGAGTGGCGGTTTTACTGAACGCTTGCCAACGCGAGGTAAAGTACGCCCTTTAAACCACTTGAGCGATCAGTTTCTCCAATTTGCACATGGAATTTTAGCAACTTGACTTTTTAGAAATATATTATATTAAACATATATTATAAATTGCAAAAAGTGTTTTGACATATTTACTGGTATGATAAAGTTTGGTAACTAAAAAATATGGAAGCTAAGTGAAATTGAAACACATTGAGGTTTTTAAAAGAATTGTTCGTTATATTTTCATGTGTTACTTAGCATAAAGTGATTCTAAGTGATCCGACCATACCAGAAGAAATTAGTTGTAAACATTAGTGTATAATTCTTACATGGTTTTCAAATAAGGTGCAGAGTATCAGAGAAAACATAAAATAAAATGTATTGCTGGGAATAGTTACAGATTGAAGAATCTCCCTGGTGCTGTGTTCCCAAAATATTATTACTAAAAATGAAAGTCTCATATTTCATATTCGTGTCTAATAACAAGGAGCTTGAAAGTGCTTTACTTTATAATGTATATTAACAAACACGCTAGTATAACGTCAGTCAAAAGGTGATAGAGGAAAGAAGCGTGTAAGATGTGAACATTTTAAAATCAAATCAGTCTATCATAATTGAAATGGAGCGTTTCCAAAGTTACTTTTTAAGTGGTTTTATTGTGAATTATTATTACATTGTGAACGCCTATTTACATTAAAAGTTATTGTTATACTTGCATTCCTTACTGCAAAATTATTAGTTACACACATAATACTTGTCAGTGTTAGGTAATTTTCAGCTCATGACATTGCCTCGTTACATATAATAGTAAATCTATAATTTAATCATAAATGAGATTAGTTTGTTACGAATTGTCCTGAATTTTATTTTATATTATCATTATTTTGTATTATTGCTTTTGTTCTTATTATTATTATAATTAATATACTCTTCTGATATATTCCGAAGAGTCTCAAAAACTGTCTCTCTCACAATTTCGCTTGCTACCTAAAAGTTTCATAAGCTCGTAAAACATTATTTTTCGAATCGATTTAAAAAGCGCTAAATCGTTCTCCGCACAATTTCCATTGCTATTCCATCAGTTGCAGTGCTCCGGAACATAAATCGTGATGCACAGCGGCGCGCGTCATTCCACGAACACCGCGTTTCTTCTTTTGGGCCAATTATGCAGCTCCGCTCTCGGAGCGGCTCGGCAGGTTCCCCAGGAGCGCGCCCCACGGCGCACGCGCGAAGCGAGGGTGTTTTTTTTCAACTTTCCCCCCGCCAGTAACCCTGGCGAGGCGGGAGTTTATTTCCTTCTCGGGGTACAACATACGCCGCAGCTCTATGGCTTATGCGGCAAAAAAGGGGGCAGAACTTACTTACTAACTTATTTCTAACTTAACCTATGGATGAAGCCGGCACTTTGGCCGGCAACCTAAGATTAACACATGATTTTGTATTATACTACATGCTTATTTGTTTTAGTTTTCTTGGATTTTTTTTCATTCACACGCACATTCACACGCTCATTTACACTATGTTCTATTTACACTTGACACACCCACTTTCACACGACACTATATACATCAAGCGAGGGGCAGGCGAAGGGCGAAGGAGGAGGCTGAGATAGACAGACGGTGCAGTGAAGTGAAGTGAAGTGCGAATGAATGGGAAGAATGAATGGTTATGTATATAATGAAAATAGTATGAATGATGTGTGAATGTAGAAAAAAATATAATAATAATAATTTACCAATATATACAAAACAATTTACGTAGAAAATATAAAATAGTTTTACAAAAATGATTTTAGTGTAAGTTAGTATTGCCAAAGTGCAATTAAGATAACTTTAGGTCTAGGTTCTAAATTAGTTGTAAGAAAAAGCCCCGCCTGTAGCTGCTTAAGCCGCAAGGCAGCAGCATAATATAAAAACATATAGATAATAAATTCCCCTTCTTCACAGGGTTACTGTGGAGGGGACAAAGAAAAAAAGGATAGACAGTGAAGAGAGGGGTGGTGCAGTGAAATATCCAAGAAAACTAAACTAATTAACATATAATAAAATACAAATAGTCTTGAGCAAATCTTAGGTTGCCGGCCAAAGTGCCGGCTTTATCCATAGGTTAAGTTAGAAATAAGTTAGTAAGTAAGCATTACCCCCTTCTTTGCCGCATAAGCCAAAGAGCTGCGGTGCCTGTACCCCAACACGAAAATAAACTCCCGCCTCGCCAGGACTGGTGGGGGGGGGGGAAGTTGAAATATGTGGTGCAGTGGGAATGAATGAGTAAAATGAACGGTTATGGATAAAATGGTACACAAAAATGAATGATATGAGAAGGTAGAAAAAATCACCTATCAGAAAAGAAAAATTCCTTAGTCCCAGCCGTTACAATCTCTAAGCTCTCGACCGCCTCCCGACATGTGTGGTAGTGTAGTGCATATAAGTGGAAGTAAGGGGTGAGGATAGGAAAAGAAGAGGAAGGAAAGATTGCGTCTCATACGTGGCCCGTAATTAGTTAAGAATTAATATTACTGTAAGTTAGGCTGGACAAAGTGTAGGTATTTTAATTGTACAATTACTATTCATGAAATGTTAAGATAATTAACACAAAGTCCCCCCTCTAGCTGCTTAAATCGCAAAGCAGAAACTTAAAGTATCCGACCTCTAAAAAAAATCCCGCCTCCAGAGGAGTACAGTGGAGGCGTGTCATAAAAAAAGGATAAACAGAGATGATCACCTTGAGAAGCATGAAGTACCTGAAGGAAACACCTAGAAAAATTATGAGAAAGGAAATGGCCGAAAACCGATATACCCGTACGAAGAGCCAGAAAGAAAGGTTTGAAACAGGACATTAAATAGTGTAAAACGTGACAATTTAGATGTGAAACGAAATGAGTAAGAAAATAATACGAGAAAATATAGTAGGAAAAGCGTCATGGAAAATGGTTTAGTATTTGTATTTAGCCACTATATATTCCGCAAAGGGCAACAGCCCTCGGCGCCTTTACATACCGGGATTCCTAGTTGGTCACTTAACCAGGAACCTGCCATATCTCCAATTCGCTTAACCTTTGTGACTTCACATAGATAAAGAATTCTGCTAGTGACGCCGGTTTTGCGGTAGTGACCTTTCAGTAGAACCATTCCAGCCTTACCCTGAATGACAAAGAGAAACTACGAAAACCACCGTCTGGATGGCTGGCACAATGGAAGTGATGGGGGGAAAATGAAGGAGGAGAGAAATACGATACTGAGATATATGTTTATTTCCACTAATGATGTAGCAGAAAAAAAGAAAATATATGACAAGAAACGGAACGATTAGTTAGATTTCTAACTTCGAAGGACGTGCCGGACGGCAGGATACGGGAGATATTCTTTAGATTTTCCCTCCGTAGTAAGTCCTGTAACCCTGTAGGCGTTTATTTGCATATCGGGGTACAATTGAGCCACTGCTTTGCAGCTTAAAGAGATAGATGGGTGGCTGTCTTACCAACTAAAACTTAACGTAATTTAATGAGGCATTTAAAAATAGTTGCACTTTGGCATGTCTAACTTATGGGATATAAGATTTTTTTAAATTCAATCTTAAATATTGTGAGTTTTTGGTTTCTTTGGTTACATTTATTCTCTCTTTCTCACTCTTTCTCTCTCTCTCTCTCTCTCTCTCTCTCTCTCTCTCTCTCTCTCTCTATCTATCTATCTATCTATCTATCTATCTACCTCGCTCAGTCTGTGTATAGGTATTGTGGTGAGATATCGTTGGCATTTGTAATGAAATAATTATATGCGTCGTCATTGCCATCAATATTATTTATTAAAAATGCAGCTTTTGGTGGCTTAGCCATGATCATCAGTTTTCTGATGTATGGAAGCCACAAAAACGACTACCTGTCTGTTTATCTCTGTCTGTGTCTGCCTCTCTGTCTCTGAGTGTCTGTCTTCCTTTGTCTCTCTGTTTATCTCTGTCCTTCACTCGCTCTCTCCGTCTTTCTGTCTGTCTCTTTACGTTTCTCTCTAACATTCACGCATCATTCACACTTGTTTAACATTATATACGCAACCCTCACCCTCACTGCACCACACTAGTTGTCATCTGATCGCCACGGCTTTGACTTGCCTCCAAAGTGTCCGTGGTACTCAAGTTCCTGCCGAGAGGAGTAACGAAGAGGACGAAGAGGAGGAAGACGAGGAAGAGTGAGCAGCGCAGCGGAGGCGGAGAAGGGAGGGGGGAGCGTGCCGGCGGAGGCCGTCTGCGTGATCGGCCAGTCGGCGCATCTGCCGTCCATCACCGTCCGATCGACGTCAGGCCTCGAGCGGGAGACCTGTCACTTTTTTTTTCCAGGCGAGCCGCCCGAAGCTACCGCGGCAGTAGGGGAACAAGTGACTGCTGCGGTGATGGTGACGGCGATAAAAGCGACAGCGCGTGATATGACGACCGAAGTTGCGATATCGGTGATTAATACTGTAACTGTCCGATGTGTGAAACGGAATCGACTGCGGTGCTGGACGGTTAGCGGCTTTGTGGGAGATGTGAACGGAGAGAGGTTTGTGGGTGGGAAATGGCGTCGGGGAATTTCGGGGCGCCGGGGGCGTTTGCTGGCGTGGAGTCACGTACAGGTCGCACTCGCCGCCGGCGTTCTTTCAGGGGGGAGAGAGGGGGTGCAGTGGTGACGGTGAGGGTGATGAAGGCAATGACGGTGCACCTGCTCGCGACAGCCACTTTATTTCAACGGAAAGCGAATGCCTCTTAACTCATTGAAACTTAACGTCCAACTAACGAGGCTCGTCAATTGCTCAGGATTGGCAGAACTATCATTGATGGTTGGTGTACGTTCCTTTAAGAAGTCTTAAAAAATAATTTTAGTAATATTTGACATATTGTAGACATCATAATTTTGCTTGTCCTTCTGCCATATTTTGACAACGTGTATTTTAATTGTAGATAAAGTTATGTAAAAAATATCGATGTCGACATATTGACCAAAGTACCCTTTTTGGGGGTTCGTGATACCGATACCTCTTCGCCTATCCGTCTCAGAATATGTCCGTCTGTTTGTCTGACTGTGTCATAACAAGTGCGTAAACCGTAAACAGGATTTCCCCCAAAATAGACATTTCTCTGTTACAAGTATGAGATTAATCCTCAAATGTTAAATAACTAAGAACCCATCTAAGTCACAGATAAAACCAAAGGTGTGACAATTGCCCGCAAAGCGAATATCAGTCTCTCATCGCTCCCAACGTCGCTCCTTTCTGCAAAGAAAGCAGTCTGGTCAAGCAATCACGAGAGTAGTTTCGTGGGTATTCGTTCTAACCAGACCATACTTTTCTCTCAAAGCTGCTAATACTTATTTGGCATGACAGGACATTTCGGATAATCAATAATTTCCTCTTTTATACAAAATAGATTGTGTGTTGTTGGCGTTCCATAAATGAGTTTGCTGAATTTGCCTTCATTTCTTAATTAGATGAATAGTATCGATTTGTTGATTTTACCCGTCATATTCATAAAGAGTCTAAATCAGAAATTCTACTGCTTCTTAATTATCTGTTGTTTATTTTCATGAGAAGAATGATATTGATATTCTTAATAGTGATCAGATACAGTTGTTGTAACCACTATTTATTTCATATCACATATTAATTTTTTTTCATTGAGTGAACTCCCACATTTATTATTCGAAAATGTGGTAATTCCAAGACTGCTGACAAAAAAATATCATGGCGCCCTTAAATAAATAAAATGATTTGAGAACTGACATCGTTCATTCTAACGGCTTGAATGCCAGGAAAGCACTTGCAAATGAAGTCCTAATTCGAGTAATATTCTTACTGTACCAACCTCTTGGTTTTATTGGTTCAGTTCCGCCTTCTCACCTCCCATTACATTGTATCTTCGCCCTGAACATTTAGAACCTCTCGAGAAACGTACGAGTTGGGGCAACACGACCATGCAAAATGTCTGCTTTTTATTATGAGCTGTAAGATTATTTAAGGACAGTGAACGCGTTCATCCACCCTCGTAGAACAGGAACCTCCCAGTGAGCATGCGCCAACCAGTTCCTGGAGGCACACCATGAATAAAAAGAATACTGGAAAGAACAGAATTATATTCGAGTAGCAATAATTATTTCGTTAAATGAGCAACAATTATTTTGTTAAATTCTCCAAAACAAGTACATTTTTTGTGTGAAACATACACAGAGGTATAAAAAAGGGCACGCTTCACAACGACATGTAGCTAGTATAGGTACCGTGTTCAAAAGACCGAAACTTCCAAAACGAAGAGTTTGATAACCGGTGTTGGGTTTCATCGCGTGTCGTGCGTTGTAGTCTCCAGATGGCAGGCGCGTTGGACTTACGCCAAATTGCGTCCGCTGTAATCGCTGTGGAGTGCGCCTGCCCCGCCCCCGGCCCTGCTCACTCAAACACCCTCCCACGTAGGGCACTGCTTCTCCGAACAGATTTGTCAAGGATGTTCGCTGTCACGGTACATTGTCGTTGGTAATACCGGCGTTGGAGATGTGTGAATTTTGATGCCGTATGTTTTTATATAGCGGGCCAGGAAGCAAAGCGAATTGATAAGTTGGCCTCACTGCGCATATATCAAACTATGTCGATAAGTGTTTGTTCACATGGTTTCCCAACGCTTAGTGTACCCCAATAAAAACTACAGATGCTCCATTGAATATTTCCATGAAACGATTTTTTAAATGCAATAATATTTTTATTTTTCATTTAATGGGTCTTTTATTATCATAATTAAATTATGAATATAATGAAATACAACGAAATTATTTATTATAAAAGTGATTATTTGTTGTGTTTAATTAAAATCAAATACATTAACTGTAATATGGTATTAATATGTTTATGGAAATAGTTTCAGTACTAGTTCCAGTTGACATAGAAAACGTAATAGAAATCAATAACACATTTGAATAATAATTTTATTTATTTTAATTATTAAAAATCCATCAAGTCTGGAGTGAATTGTATTTTCGGCTTCAAAGTGAATGTTCATAAGTAAACATGACAAAATGTAATCAATCCATAAAATTGCAACAGTCTTTCCAAGTTTCTGAATCTTTGGTTCTGAATTCTGAATTCCACTTCTGAACTTTTGTTCTAACATCTTTAATGAATTTACATGCACATTAATACAATTACATCTGAAGCGACCTAGAGTACAAAAAAAGCTGACATTTCACGTTGCATAAGAAAATACAATGACGGGCTAATCACATGAAATGAGCTGCACATACCTTAACGAACTAGTGAATTATCATAATGAGAAATAAATAAAGATATTGTCTAGCTATATTTTAATTCAGCTAGCTGAATTAAAATATTGATACCAGACAATATCTTTATTTATTTATCATAATAAAAAGGTATCTACCTCACCAACAATTTAATTAATAGTGAATTATCCTCACCATTTGCTCTCTTCCTAAAATACCTTGTGATATAAAAGGAGGTAATATACCCCTCGTTCATAGGAAAATATTAAATAAGTCAATACGAAGCCAACATTTGTATCGTAATTCTTTGTGGTGTGCAATTTGTAAACTAGGAAGAATATTTTACATTTATAACTGAGATGCTAGTCTAGGGACGATTCCGGCATACGCCTTAAGCAGTTGAATCAAACCAGAAAAAATAATTAATCAGTATGACGGCTTAAGGCAAAAAAAATTAAAAATTCATGATAAAGAGCAGTAAATAAAAAGGAAAATAGCAAATAATAGAAAAAAGTAAGGAAAGATAAAGTGGAAGAAACAATCCAAAACAGTGTACGCAGGAACCGCGACTACGTGGGAATATTTACAACCTTTATTAATAGTAAGTCTAACACAGCGACAACTTTCAAATGCTGAGACAGTGCCATCAGGCTTTGTAATTCCAGCTTACATCACCTTCAACTCATCCCTTCGTTCACGGCATGTAACCTCATCACCTGAGGGCGACGTGTTTGGAACGAGGAGTTATTATTAAACCCTTGTCTCGAGATAGAGCAGGGCTCCAGCGACACGAGACAAGAGAAGCCGGTTTATCAAGCTCGATTTCCATCGGAGGGTTCGTTAGCATCAGTGTCACAGGGGGTCGACCGTACGACGCATGAGCACACGGGGCGGTGGCGGCGGCGGCGGCGGCGGCATCGGCGGCGGTTGCAACGCACCTGTAGAGACCGTAGCGGTCCGCCACCGGATTAAGACGTCGACACAAAGGGACCTGATTGAAGGGCCGGGGCGGGCCCTGTTCGGCTTGAAAGGCGCTACGCGGCACGGTGGGCTACCGCGCCGGTTTGTCTCGCCTCGGGCTGCAACTTCCCGCTAACAGTGCGGCCCGCTCCACAATTAATTAGGACCCCGAGGTCGCGTCTAATGAGCGAAGGCGGACGGGGGGCGGCACACAGGCGGAAGGAGGCGGAGGAGGAAGACCGGGAGAAGTGTTTGTTGAACCATGTGGCAAGGACGTCAATAGAGTAAACGCAGCTGATGTGATATTATTCTCTGAGATGTGTGATATGGATAGACTATTGCATATAACGCTATGAAATTTTTACCACTTATGAATCATGCATTTGCCGTGATATTTTATAGAAGAATTCAATTATTCAAAACATTGAAAAAATAATATTTAAAAATAGTATGTTGGGAAAAATTATTAAACAACAAAAATGATGTGTGTAAAATTTCAAAGACCTTTATAAAGTAGTTTTAGAGATAAAGGTACATAAAAAAAATTTCAAAGTAAAATTTCAAAGACCTTTATAAAGTAGTTTTAGAGATAAAGGTACATAAAAAAAACAAATAATATCACAAAGAGAGTCTGTACAACCTGCCTTTAAGATTACTACGAGGCTGTTAATATTCATCGAATGTATTAATTGCAGGCTCTATCAATAGTCTTTATCCATATTAATGATATAATTCGTTACACTAAACGAGATTAGAAAGGCTTTGAGCCTAGAGATGCAGAGAACTGTGAGAGAGATGAAGAGAACAGTGAGGAGAACATTAGAACAATGGTGCAACTGAGAACAGCCGATCGACAGTTAGAAATGATCACAGGAACAACCCAAAACTGCTTCACGACGGAAGGTGGGTGTCGAATGCAGGCCGATGAGCAAGGGCGGCTTGAGAGCATGGTAGGCCATGGGCATTATTTTTCATTTTTCCTTCACAGGAACCTTGTGGAGAAGGAACAATTTCATTTTTTTTTACTATTGCCTTGCGACTTTCGTATTAGACAGGAGGGCTTTTTGGTAAATGTATTGAAAAAAACTTAATTCTACCTTAAATCTAGAATACCACATTTTTGTAGCCTTGTGGTATACCGATTTTGAAGTAAAAAAATTATTTCATTGCTAATAGTTAAAAAAATTTCGAAGTAAATGGTAATTCTTTTTTATTTCAACATCATTCATACTATGTACATTATACACTAATTAATGCATCCTATTCACTCCCTCCATGGACATCGGTCAGGCAGCGGAGAGGCGTGCTGACGGAATCGCAGCAGAAAGGCGCGCCGTATCTCACCCCTCCCCTCACCTGCCACGAGTTTCTCCACTCATCTCGCCCC
>BOPP01000031.1:10970026-11009387 GCA_017312745.1 Gryllus bimaculatus
AGGACGCAGCGTGGCGTGGCGTGGCGTGGCGCGGCGTGGCGAGGGCGCACGTGCGTGTAGGGCCGTGCCGCGGCCGGGCGCAGCGCGCAGACGGCGGAGGAGAAAAATACGCGCGGATGAATCACGGGTGGCGGTGTCGTAATTTCAATTACGTTTCTATGCAGCACGCGATTTTATGGTTGTCGTTGTGTTGCGAGGCTTTGTGACTATTGAAACATCGGTACTCGTAAATTTGATGGAGATAAGCGGTATAAGCTGCCCGACGAGGCGGAATGGATTATTTCGGCCTTGCTAAGGAAGTACACGTGAATACAGGTGAATGGCCATTAAGCTGCATATTTTATGAGTGATTTTAAAGTACGAATTGACAATTCTGTTTATATCTGAATGTAATATAACTAGATTAACAAGCGTTGCATAACTAGCTACACAAGCAAAAGCTGCAAAAATTATTGTATTTTTGTTTTTGATTGTATTTTTTGTTCGAATTACTTATAAGAAAATAATGTATATGAAATAGTGGAAACCTTTTCAGTGATGTTAACACAAAGTTATCAAGTTTTAAGAACACGAACGTATATACTAAAAATTGTGATAAAACGCAAGAGTGTTATCCAAATTACGAGAATGTTTGGGGTAAAGATGAAAATTTTTTATGGTCACGAAAGAGCCTAAGCCTTGCTACGCATGTGTTTTGAAGCCTTATTGATTGCCAAATTAGTACATCAAAATCTAATGTATCGTAGACCTTGTACTTACGTAAACAGTTCGAAATGTATGATATTGTATTTTAATGCAGTGTGTACAAACAAAGGTGATTTTTACTTGCAAACAAAAAATCAGGAACGGCCAAGCAAGCTCTAAATGTAAAAGGTGTGAATCTTAAACCTTCGAAATGACAATTTTATGTACAGAATTTCAAGACTTCGAGTAAAACGTTGAGTAAAGTGATAAGGATGTATTTTAAAATGAATTGTAACAGTATTGAATTGTGAATGGAATAATCGAATCTATTCCTAGGTTTGAGTCCCGATGGGGGTAGGAATTTTGACACTAGCTCTTCAGCTGGGTTAAATTCAGTTGCTGACTGAAGGAAACTTCTAGCGACCGGCTGCTCTGATCGGTAGATTTCCATGGTTTCTCCTATCATCACCAAGAGAATGCCAGGCAATACCCTAACAAAAGGGCCACAGACCGCGTGCGCTACACTACCTCACATATCGGGAGATAAGTCGGGATCTTAGAGTTTGTCCCGACTGTGGCGGAGACCCGCTGGTTAGAGATACCTGATTAGGTAAAACCCCGCTAGCCGAAAGTAGGTCGGCGCCAGATCTCACCATACAGCGGTGGAAATCACAACCACCTTCTGAGGAGACTAATGACCTAATCGGTTGACGTACCCGAAATCACTAACAATCAATCAAACAACAGTAGCGGTTATAAATTTCATTTTCGCTATCCTCTGCTATTCCACGCTGCAGAGCAAGTACATCTGCAATTGTGCAGATGGCGTCCGGTTTGGCCGTGATCGAGAGCGACGACGTAGGAGACATACAATGAGATGGATGACATGCATCCTCCATGGAATGACGCGTGTATGTAGAAGTTAAAAAGAAGTTGACGTCGAAGAGAGATGTTGAAGTCTGCGGAGGAAGTAGAGACGGAATAAGTAAGAAAACTGGAGAAATGCTAATCTAAGGACCGTGGAAGATGAAAGGGGGGCAATGGGGAAAATTTATTTTTAAAGCAAATAAGTTATGACGAGGAAGCTTAAGCAAATAAGGGGTGAATCAAGGCCCTTGAATGAATGAAATAAATGAAAAGATAGGACACGTACTCTAGTATACATCAAATATGTGGGAGTAGCAACGAACATTACTGTCTGTAGTTTATGATGAACCACAAGCGCTATAAAATCAAGATTTTTACAACTTACCAGTAATGTAACGAACAGGGATTTATGCAAACACCGTAGTCTTTGAGAATGGACTTTTGAGCTACAAGATAATGTTGGCAATGAATTTCCCATTCATTCCATATTTTATGTGCTAATTCATGAAACAAAATGTATTACATTGTACGACGCCAAATTTTATATTTTTGACATCAAAGTCGAGTTTTCTAAAACGCTTCCATACATTCAAAATATTCAGTGGTGTTTGCGATGTTATCGAATTCCTCAACTTTTCGTCAATCACACCAAACCACTGTGCAATGATGATATGGAGATGATGATGATGATGATGATGATGATGATGATGATGATGATGTCTTTTCCAATCTCTGTACCTAACGAGACGAGAATTTCCGTTTCAGGGAGAATTTCCACTTCAAAAGTGCGCGTTGAGGCATACTATTGCGTTATGCGGTAAAAAGACGAGAAGGAACCTTGAACAATTTGAAAGCTTTTCAAATTAACTTGGCAGCTAATACACTATTGCATTCGAATACATAAACCGGAAGTTATATGGTTGATTCTTGTGGTTTCTTTAAGTTCATTAATGGAAATGCTGTTGAGAATTATTGTAAGATATTTTAAACTAATTCATAGACGCATGAACATCCATTTTCGGTGCATACCCAATGAAGTACTTTGTCAAAAGTTCGACGTACATTTTAAGCTTTGTACGGTTGTGTATATGCGGTTTAAGGTTTTCTCAAAATATCCTTAATTCTACAAACTTTCCACTCGCAACTAGCGAAATAAATCTCCAACAGAATATAAATCCGCAGAAACCTTCCGTGAAATATTTGAACCTCTCCATAATTTTCATAAGTTTTACCTCTCAAAATATTAATCAACCAAGGTATCTTACCTAATAATGACTCTTGATCTAAAACTTTGCAACTAATAAAATGTAATCGACTTGGAAAAGGTTGTAAACCAAAGGCATTTCCTTTTTTAAATCTTACTCGTTTCTGCTCATTTGCGGATGAACGTACAGATTACCCTTTTGAACTATTTAATCCCAAATGCAGCACCTAAAAACATCCTTATAACAATAAATTTGAATTTGAAACTTGGTTAGAACCGCGTTGGGATCAGTGATAACGCGCTGTCTTCCTGATCTGAAGGTCTCAGGTTCGAATTCCGACGTAGGTTGGGATTCGTAACTGGTGATTTCCATTCAGGAGAACTCTGATGTGGCCTGTTTACAAGTGAATACCAGCATCTTTCCTGGGGATAAAGGCGGCCGGAGCTCGCCACACAACCCCCTTGGGCCGACGGCAGCATCCAGGTGGAACAATAAATGCACTACTCTACAACACATGCCGGGAGACCGGTCCGGAGCTTACAGCTAGACCCGGCTAGAGGTGATGCTTCGCTGGTGGGAGATACCTGTTCGGGGAAAACCCTGCTAGCCGATGGTAGGTCGGCGCCAGATTTCGCCATCGAGCGGGGAAAGACCATCACCACCTCCCGAAGAAAAATGTGCACTATACTTACGGGAAAATGACATTCCCTAATGTGGATGCACTACACTTACGGGAATGGGCTCCCGTAATCACTAGCAATCAATCAAACAAGCTCGAACAGGTAAAGCCCCACCTTCACTTCCCCCTTGGGCCACATCGGCCCGTGCGCAATTGCACAGGGGTACCTTTACCTTTTTACCGCAGTGGGTTCTCGGAGGAGGAAGTGGCAGATGGTTTGGGATGGAGGGAGGGGAGAGGAGGGGAAGCCTCGGCCCCGAGGCCAGGTCGCGCCGGCGCACAAGCGCGAGTAACGAAGAGTGATGCATCGCTTCGAATTAAATACGTCCTCGACTGGTCGGCGCGGCGCCCCCTCCGCCGCCCCCGCCCCCGCCCCCCCACCCGCCCCGCCTCGGCCCCCGCACCCTCCCCCGCACCCTCCCTCGCCCCTGATCCCGCTCCCCCCCCGCCCCCGCCCCTACCCCCGCCACCGCCAACCGCCACCGAGCCATATTGTCACCTGCGGCGCCCTCTCTACCCGCCCCTACCTCTCGCCACCTTACGTGAGTCTTCCCGCATCGCGCTGCACCCACAGCCTGCCTGCACGACCTTGCAGTTTTTTTATGCATTTCTCAGCACAGCCTGGGAAAAATTTTTGTGAAATCACTCATTAAAAGTAATTGTAGTTTTAATTCATAAAATGCAATTTCCTCGTTGTCAGTTTTGAAATTCAGATTTTGTCAGGAATCGTCCACCTACCGGCTAAGACGAGTGGCGACTCACGCCTCGGTTGTAGGTCGCGGTTCGTGTCTCACCGTTGGGCATTTGGTTTCCTTGTCTTTTAAGTATGCCGTGTTGTCGCGGAAGGCCTAGAGTTGTGCTGGAACCACAGATGAGGAGCTCGCAAGTGTGTCAAGTCTACATAAAGGTCAATTAGGAATAGCTATGACGACATATGAGTACGCGGCGTCGAAATCGGCATTCCCTGATGCTGGAAAAATTCCAGGAAGGAAATTCAAGAGAATAATAGCATATTTTCGAAAAAACTCTTTTCTCAATTTCATAATCAGTTTATCAAACGAGACAATCTTGAATACACCTATTACTTTCATATTTATAACATTATTTTCCTTTTGTTTTGTGTATGTACCATAGGAGAAATATTACGTTTGATCACAATGTTTTCTTCTGCTTCATTCGCTTTCTGTGATGTCTTGTTCTTCAAATTTCACCAGACAATACTTTACCTGTCTTTGCCTACCTCATTCAACTTCTCGCTTCTATGAAAATATTAATTTTTAATTCATCTGCCACATTGGGTGCTAGTGAATTTCTTTCGTACCACGAGCAGCATCGTTTAACCAGCGCTTTGTGTGTATTCGAACGCCCCTGTCAAACATTGTCAAACATCCCCTTGCCCGACCAATCTGGAACCCACTTCCCTACAATCATTGGACATTTCATAATTTATTTCCGCACAACTAGGACTTTTGTCAACCGTACACACATCTAACTATTAATCTCGAAATTACCAATGCTTTGTCTTTAATATATAAAGTAATTATTGGATTACATTTCTAAAAACGATACATTACATTTGCATTTACATGGATTTTATTATATTTTGATTTTCCTTATGTAAATTCATACACTTAAAAAACAAAGCGATTTTCGAGTTGGATTCTTATACATCTTAATGATGTGAGAAAGATAAATTCGGGCTGTTAAAAACATCATTTACAACATAAAATTAAAGAATAAAAAAGATGATGCGTTGCTATGATTTGTGTGTGTAATTGCGTGTGTGTGTATTGACATGGAAGAATGGCATCAATAACATTTTTCCGTTCACTCAGTTCTACCGTTTGTGATTTATAACATTTTGAATAGGAAAAAGAGACTCGCCCAATCTTATAATTTGACATACTTTAATTGGGAAAGAGACTCATTAGTAATAGCCTGTCCTTACTTATAGTAATTTTAGACATGTTAAGTGATCAATCAAACAATCCTACGTGAAACTGAAGCTCGTCTAAGCACCAAGCGTCATATCGTCAGGACGCCATCCCCCCCTCGCGCTTCCCGGACAGCCACCCCCGCCGCCCGCCTCTCCCACCACCGCCTTCCCCCCCGCCGCCGCCTTCCTCCCCCGCTGCCGCCACCCCCGCCTCCGCCTCCCGCACCGCCTCCCCGTGCCGCAGCCTCCCCCGCCGCCCGTCTCCCCCGCTGCCATCCTCCCCCGCTGCCGCCTCCCCCGCCTCCGTCTGCTCCGCCTCCGCCTCCCGCACCGCCACCGCCACCGCCTCCCGCACCGCCTACCCTGCTGACGCCTTCCCCGCCGCCGCCTCCACCACCGCCCCCGGCCGTACTTCAGCGCGGGAACAGTTACCGTAATTCCCGGGCATTGTGCGGCCCTTAAACCTGTCGTCGTCCTCTGGGTACCGGTGCTATGTTCATTGTCCGCCGCCGTTATACACTATCGAGCCTTTTGTTCCCGCCCTTTCTCCCGCTATGTACGAGTGCGTCCACAATCCGTGGCGGCCGTGAAGCGCTATTTCACGCGACGAAATTTAGAGATGAAACATCTGGTGATTCTCTCGGTAATTCGTGTTTGTATCTCAACAGTATTACAATCATACATTCGTTCCGACTTCACGTTTATGATATTTACATCTGTCGTAAATTCGAGGAACCCGGGCCCCGTCTACACCAACGCACTTAAATCTGACAATACAATCGAAGACTGCCTTCCGAAAATTCTTTATTTCGGTACCGCAGCAGATGTTCTTTCGTCCTCTCTGGCGGGCTTCGAGGGCTCTTCGAGAGAAGTCGGGAGGTGGAGATTCCCCGTGAAGACGCGTCTGAGTGACCGGTGGTCGGGCCTTTCCGAAATCCTGCTTCTGTCTCTTAAGCGGTGGGAAGTTCCATCCGCTTGACGTTTCCTTAGTTTCGGCTCCAACGCCCACCTCGCCGGTACCTGCACGGGGAAGGCGACCGTCATTATGAAGTGTGGACCCTCGCGATCGCAGGCTTCCTCGGGCTGTCGGAGGAAGCGCTAATTCCTGTTATTTCTCGTCGGCGGAGGCGTCGCGCCTGAAAGGGCGGTCCGCGCCGGGCGCCGCGCCGCCGCCGCCGCCGACGTCGTGGGCTCTCCAGGGTGGCTGAGGAGGACCCCCACCAGAGAGGTACAGCTGCCGGGCGGAAGTGGGCGGGACCGACAGGGTGGTCCGCCACCTCCGGCTCGCAAAATCTCCGCGAAGATGACACAGTCCCCCTCCCCCCTCCCGGCACTGACGGCTCGTCCGTAAAATATTGCCTCCACTCCGCCGTCCGTGGGTGCTGTCAGAAGGGTTTCCTGTGGACTGTGGGCCTATTTACAGCAACCTGTTGAAAATGTAATTATTCCCCTTTCGTCATCGCATACTACGTACGTAGTATACGGAAAAGTATGTAGTGGTGCAGCGAAAAACGGCGATTTTTCCACAGGCAACTTCATATAGTACATCTCTGATACCGACAAAATAGGTAATTCTTGTCACTATACCACTTCGCAAAATCTCCACGAAGATGACACACTGTCGGCTCGTTCGTAAAATTTCCTGTGGATTTATTCCCGGCAGTCTGTTGAAAATTTCGTAATTAGTGCCCCCTTCGTCATTGCATACTACATACATAGTATACGGAAGTTTTGTAATCATGCAGTGAAAAAACGGCGGTTTTTCGACAGGCAACTTCATAGTGTACATCCCTGATACCGAAAAAGTGGATAATTCTTGTCACTACAGTACTCCCTTTAATGCTTTGTGTAATCAGACACTACGTTTTGTGGGTTCTTGATACCGAAAAAGTTACGTTTACGGCAAAACGTCTGTCCACCTGTCTGCCTACCTATCAGACCGCCTGTCTGTGAACCACACTTGCGTTATCAGCTTTTTCACCAAAATTGATATTTCCCCTTCGATTTGGCTGATGTTAGGGCCCCTTAAATTTGAAACCGATGTTTTATTTTTTGGGGGCACTTTACATGAAACTTCAAGGATATTTTCAATTTTTTTTCCCAAAAATGGCTTCAAATTTTTTGTTACACTTTATCGGATACCGTAAAGGAAGCTTAGAAAACGATTTTTACACTTAAGACGCCGAGTATTACGGTGTTTCTAGGGTATTTATTGCGTGGGGGCGAGGAGGTGCGACTGCGCCGAGAGGCGCGCAGAATCGGCCCGGCGAGCGAATCGGTAGGAGGCGCCGCTGCGATTACTTCGTACATCCAAATGGAACACACGCAAGTGGTGAGTAGGTGGCGCTCGAGGGCGGGATGGAGTTCGGGGGAGCGCAGGAGCGAGCGTACGAGAGTGGTTCGGTCAGTTACTTTCTGACTAACGTATTTGACGTGGGAAGACCTGCGGAGGCCCCTGGCAAGCATCACGGTCAAGCAAAATGGAAATATGGGAACTCCAGTTCACTATATCGCAGATATTGGATAATAAATCTTTTCCCAGTTCAAATTTCTAGTCGCATCTACTTTGCCATTAATTTAATTTCATTTCTAATCTTTTTTTTTAATGTTTTGTACTCCACTTACCCAATTGCCTTTCTTTACCCTGTTTCTTTGAACTGCTATTGTTTTTACTTCTGCTATGTTTTCTACTTCTCGGGTATCACGGTTTTTCGTTTTCCTTTTCAGAAATATATTGTGTATCGACATTTTTAATTAAATTAATTGCATAATACTCATGCTTCTCGAAACAAATATATCTTAATCCCACATTTGATTGAACTAACTCTAACTTCTGAAAGGTCAACAATTTATTTTGGACATCTCTAACTCTTCCAAGAGATGTTATGCGTTCCAAGCTTGTCCCGACTGGGATGGCACCACGCTGGTAGGAGATACCTGGTTAGGAAAACGTCGCTAACCGACGAGTAGGTGGACGCCTGATCTCGCCATCGAGCGGGGAAAGATCGAAGCCATCTCACGCGATAGAGCATTCACAACACTTATGGGACTAATGTGACGTCATGGATACTCACAGCGACCACAGACACAGCTTTCATATAACAAATATATTTATTAACAAATAAAACAAAACAAATATGTACACTTAATAATCTACTTACATCCTAGCTCTGATAGACCTACTATCCCCTGATCGCGGGAGCGATCCAAACCCGATTGAAGATGGTTTTGATTGTGGCATTCGCCACTCCTACTTTTGAAGCGCGCACAAAGCCTAGCTTCCGTGACCGGATGTCACGCTGGGACACAAAGTCCGTTCTGGCGCACCAACGGCTGGTTTGCCTCGATCGCAGGAGCGATCTTATCCGATTGAGAATCGGCGTGAATCGTGGCACTCAACCACTCTTCACCTCGGAGCACGCACACAGCATCGCTCCCCCGTGACCGCAGTCACCCAAGGACATAAAGTCCGCAGGCTTCGTCAACTAGTGACTCGAGCCTCGCGAGCCTGGCTCGCATATGCACCGTCGTGGCGCCAAGTTTTGTGCACACGCACGAGGTTCTCCCGCTGTCTCCAGAACCCACCCACTGACTCTGTACACTCTGTTATATAGGCGAGGCCCACGTGACCTACTACATCACGCCACCCCCTCGCTTCTTATAACAGTGAAAAGTTTCTATAGGCCGGATACTCCCAAAGCCTTGTGTCTCCCGTTTCCGCGTTCTTCCCTTTACGGAAAAACCCTACTTCCTGTGGCTAGGCTAATCCTCTCCCAAGCGTCCCCAAATAGATGCCATGAGGCACGCTGGCTAATACTTTACACTAATTACCTTAGCTTTTGGCGTGCCCGGAATCATTAATCAATCAAACTCCTGCGATTGTCGTAACTACTGACCATTTTGTTCACATACATTGTCCACGAATGTATTGATTCGTACGGTTCCCTCACGAATCAATGCCGGTGTTGCGGACGTATTTTGCTGCTTGTCGTTTTGTCGATTGCATTAACAGTCGTAACAGGAGGTGTGTGTGTGTGTCAATCATGGCTCCTAACGGATTTTTTTCATTTATCTTCATTGAGGTAGGAAGTTACTATTTCAACAATTATGAGTTTTTTAATAAAATTTTTCTGACCCTAATGAGTAGATTTATTGAACAACGCTTAAAGGACAAACAATCTGAGACTATCGTCATGTGTAACCAGAGTTCGCAGTCACCAGAGTTCGCATTCTGATGACCGAAAAACTCTTTCAAAAGTATCGATAAAATGACTTAAAAATAAGAAGAAAATTACATAAAAAAATAAAATAGGAGGAAAATGACCTAACTTTTCGAAAAATACTCAAAAATTTGCAAATGAATGTTTTTTACTCAACGAATTTTAAAATGTTAATAAAATTGATTTATATAAAATTATATTTAATATGAAATCATTATTTTCGGAGGAAATGTAATCGTTAGCTTCGATCTTCCAACCGTCAGTTTTGAAAGGTCGACGAAATTACCAAAGGTGTAATTTTGAGAGTTTGAAAAACAGAGTCCACTGCAGTAGTGAATTTCCTCATGAACTGATGATACAGTAAAAGCTTGGTTGTTGCGTATCATCGTAAATTCATGAAACATTCACCAACAAGAAATACGAAAAGGAAACAAAATACATAGAAATGACATAAATGACGACACATGCCCCTAAAAGTGACCTAAAAATTAAAAAATTGGAAAAATGACAAAACATACCCAAAAACAGTACATTTCTATCGCCTATGTTTCGTGATAAACATTCATTTCCAAGTTAGCTACGTCTAGAGTGCACAACGAAAAGATGAGTTGTCATCGGAATCCGAGCCCTGGTAATCACCTTGTGGAATCTCCAGTGGTCTGTTACATCCAGTGCAGTTTTGCAAACGAAGAAACTGTGAATGTGAAACTAGTTCTTAAAAAAGGGCCTTGGAAAAAGGAAAAATTTTGTGTTCCCTACGGAAATGACTATACGTATAGGAAATTATAAGAAAGTACATGATCTTGTCGTATCTAAAATCTGAAAATATTTTAACACAAACTTCCACAAAATGTTTTTAATGTATGTAATATACAAGTAGAATATACAAGTTATTAATACGAATATCAAAGGCTCGTATATCAAATGTTCATTCAATTATATTGCAATGTATTCTGGGGTCTCGCGATGCCCCGACGACCCTCATCGGTGTTCTCAGGGTCCTGGAATGGGATTAATATGCGCCTGTTATAATTCTCTGCTGCAATGACGTTCTCAGCTACCACAATGCCATTCTCAAGGTCTTTTATCCTCGCTTCGCCTGAAATCGAGTACGGAACAGAAAACAAATATTCTTTTTATGGAAGTGAAAAGAAATTTTGAGTGCGATTAAATTGTATGAGTGTGAATAAACTCGTCGAAGACGTCAATATATTTTCATTGCATCATTACTATTATTAAAAACTTGGCAAATGTACAGGCAAGAATCTTGGTTCATTCAACGCCATTTTATGAATTTGGTTTGAACGAAGTAAATATGCAAAACACGGATGTTATGAAGACATAGCATCCGAAACTTCTGTTTGTATTGTGAATAGTCACTGTGAGTAAGGACAGAAGTTGCGGGCAGAAAAGACTCATCAAGGAAGTTATTTTTTAAAACACATTTCATAAACAATGAAATTATTTGTGGAAAGTAACTTCTCAATTTATATCTAAAATATTTGTAGTATTGCGAGCAATTGTGAAGGTGGGCCACTTCATCTCCAGTTTGCCAGACTGTGGTAATCTTTAATGCTAATATGAAAATAATTCCATTATATTTTATTTTAGTACATTTCTTTAATTTCGGAACTTGTATTCTTCTCCAATGATAACATGGGGTCCACGAGGGATCATAAACACAAACGAATAAAGTAGTAGTTGCTGAGGAACCTCCAGCTCTCCTTCACCCAAGAGCTCCGTCATTTATTGACACCTGCGCTTTCATCTCGCCGAGCTGCGTGTCGCGCGCAGGCGATGCGAAGGCGTTGCGGGGTGGGGTGAGGTGGGGTGGGGGGCTGTGCCTCTCGGCCTGAGGGCGCAGCGTTCTCCACTTGTCGGAGGAAGCCATAAAGTTGATACAGTGCACGTGGACGGCCAGCGCAGGATATGGACCCGAGGGACAGGACATAAAGGCTCGCTCCACACAGTTCATTGTCGGCGGCTGCAGGAAGTATACACCCGTGAAAGACAAAGTGAAAAATAAAGATGTGAATGAATTAAGTATATAAATACTAGTTTTATACAGGTCTCTTGAAGTACAGTCACTTGAGGTGACTTTAGGACATGGAGGGTGGCTTTGCTCCATGCACCATTTTAATTAATGTTTTTTAATTAAATGTTCGCAATTGTATTGTCAGTTGCTGTAACCATTTGTCGATTCTGCCAAATCGAAAGAATATTCAAATGGTTAACTGCAGTATAACTGAACATACAAAAACCAACATTTAATTTAATAAACAATTATTAAAGCGGTGCATTTTGCAAAGCCAACCTCCATGGTATAAAGTCATCTCAAATGATTGTAACCCTCTCTGACACCCAAAATTTATATTCCTCATTTATTTGTTTAATTTTCTTCTGTACATTTTTTCATTTGTTCATTACCATAAATACTGTAAATTTTGTGTTTATCTCTTTAGATGAAATATTAAAATATATGAATTACTCGTGTTATTAGGTGACTTAAAATTTCATGTTATTAAAAACGGAATTATTACTTTCTGTTGAAAATAATGTATTTTTGACAAAATTGAAATGTTAAAATATTACACAAATCGAAGATGAACTTTTAAGTATCTGCTCACTTTAGGAACGCAATTGGAAGTACAGCTCTCGTTGAAATGTATTCTATCATATTAGTAACAGAAGAATTCAAACGTTCTGTCATATTATAGAGCAATTTCTAAAAATAGATGGATGTTGCAGATTTGAAAAGACAGAATTAGATTATACGTTGCACCACAATGGAATAAATGAATTTTTGTTACGGCTGTTTTCTAAAGCAGTGTTTACGAGCAATATTTGTGTACCCATGTTAGACATTATTGAATCCTTGAAAAGAAGTTCAGTTTGGAGATATGTCAATTATTGAGGAGTTTGTGCTACATTTTGTGGATGGTAAGAGTAGACATTACACATTATCCGGATAACTTACTAAACATGCCAAGGTATCTGCAAACACTTCAGTTCGGGTAAGTCTAATATTTTTAACATTGAAAATTGAGAATGAAAGATAAACACTATGGCTGTTCCGTAATAAATGGACATGATTTGGGGTTGAATGAGTAGGAATTCTCATAATACCACTCGTTCCGGATAGTGAAACGAGTGGTAATAGTGCCAGGTTGCACGTGATCTGGTGCTCCCAATACATTTGTGGTTGTTTGTGCTCCGCAAACATTTAATACGCCTACAATCAAACTTTTCTGAGGTTCTGTACGGTTTTTAAGAAACCACAGGTACGTACAAATGATCTCTATTCACCGAAATGTCAAGTTACTACCCAAATATTTTAAGAACAATGGTGGCTGGGTGTACAACAAAACGTAGAGCTATGAAACAATAACATGCAATGCCAAAAATTCTATTTCTTCTTGTATAATTTAATTCGTTAAATATCTGAATATGCTGGAGCAGTTACAAATTTTAATGCAATTCATTTTTTTTATTTAGTACCCTTCTGTCATAACGGTTCCAAGAATGCGTTATACATCCATAATCTTGAAATATTTCTTCAATATCGACCTTTTTTAGAACTATCGAAAACGAATATTAAGAACATAGATTTTGTGTCCCTTCATTCCTAGTGATAATGTCTCTTTTCTTTGGTGGTGAGTTATTTTCATCGCAGGAATTTCCATTAGTAAAAACCCATTTGTGAACATTTTTGTAATCATAATTTTGAGTTAAAATATTTAGACCAAACTTGATAAATTATTGACTACTGAATTCAAAGCTATTCAGAACTCCCAAAAACCCACACTTCTCTTCGGTTACCACTCACAATTCAACTCGTATTCAAATTACATAAATAGAGGAGTCTGAATTCGGAGCATCCTCAAACTTCTGAACTGCAGTGTGCAGTGAGAACACAAGAATAAACGTTCTCAAAATATTTAACAAATCAAATTTGGTTGGTTGATAAGAAAACAAACTCCATGGTTCCCAAAGCACTTTGATTCGAGGGCAATCTTCCACACACAAAAATATCCATATATCACGTTTTATGAACCTCTATGATTACTTTGTATGATATGTGAGAACAGTCATTGAATGGTTGGCCTTGCCATCATTTATACGGCAAAGTATGCCATGAACTGATGTGAAAACTTAAAATTCAAAAATCCGAAAAAACTTCCTTGATCAGTTGCATACAATACTCAGCCTAGTAACTGTTGTTCCATTCTCCTGACAAGAGAACGAGGTAGACGATGCTTGCGGTATCTTAATGGTCGTGACCTCTGACTTCTTGTGTTCCCTCAAAACTGGTGTTAATTTAGAGCCGATATGACGAGGAACTTCTCATTCGATTATAACGGGAAAGTGGGATGAACACAAAAAACATTCATCAAAATCATTATTAACTGTTAAACTGTACAGGATCTCATAAGAAAGGAGGAGAAGAAATATTATGTAATTAATGAGCTTCCCTCATTTAGGTTTCTAAGCCATGACTCAGCGAGTTCCTTTCTCGGATTCAGTCTCTGAAGAGTCTTCTCTGCCGGCCACACATTAAAGCGCGGTTGTACGTTAATTGTGTATTGTCACTACAATGAACCTCGAACAGTAATTTGAGTTTCTCTGGAAACTTACTTCAAACTTATATATAACTGATGAAATACGTTATAGTGACCTCTTGCTTTCATAATTGCTTTCATTGCTTTCATTTCATTCTTTTCTCCATTCTCACTCGTTCAGAGGCGAGTGGTAATACAATTATTAAGAGCAATAAAATATTTCTGCAATCGTTTCTTCTAACTCAAATTAAAGCTGAAGCGCAAGACTTATACTATCGTCCTCTACAATTATGTTTCCCAATGATTCGTTTCATCTCGTATAGTATTTGTTGATTGATTATTTTGTGTTTCCGAGTCCATAAAGGCTATGGTCCCTTAAATATAGTGCATTTGGAATTGGGTATTACGTCACCGACAAGTCTTCCATCACGTGTGGAACGTTAGTGCATGTATGTGAGTGAGTATGTAAGGGACGAGGATTACACGAGGAAAGAGAAGGAAAACCACGCGCGGTCCGTGGCTCGCTTGTAAGGGTATTTCTCCGGCATTCGCCTGGTTTTGAACCCTCAAACCTGACGCTGAGATGACACTTTCCGAGATATCGATGTTAAAATTTTAAAAATTTTGTTGAAAATACATCAGTGCAAAAGCAGGGGTCTCTAACATCCATGGTTGTAAAACTGTTTTAGCAACATCTAATCAGTGTTAACAAGCGTGGGGGTGGAGAGAGATTTCATGTCACGGTGGACATTCTTATTAATTTATTTTTGATATTTAATTGACAAAAGTAAGCCAAAAATTTCAAAACAATTAACATACGTTTATCATCTTATTGGCTATTAGAAAAAAAGATATACTACATGTATTAACAAAACTTTCACTAACTCTTGGTAACTTCTGTTCGAAAAATGTTCAAATTATGGATACGTGAAAATTGTAGTAGTTTTTTTAATTATATGTTTTAATTAAAAAAGACAATTTCATTCGGTAAAAACGTCGAATTCAAAACATCGATGTTAAAAATTATGAGATTCAATAAATCGATGTTAAATACATCTTTGTTGGTATAAATGTATTGAATTTTTAAAACATCAACATCGATGTCGCATTTCTTATCTCAGCCACTACTGTACTAGCATTCGGAGCATACGGTTCTGGCACCCCGTATCAGTCTCTGGCGGCAACTGATGAGGAGGCGCCAGGGAAGAGGGCGGTTGGCGACTAGCGATGCGGCCTCGCCAAGAAAACATCGATGCTTCTTAACATTGACGTTCAAAAGTAAAACATCAACGTTAATAAAATATCGCCTCGAAACCATTGATATTTTTAAATTTCAATGTTTATAAACTGAATTATGACCATTACTGTTTACGGGGGAAGGGTAATTCAGTTTTACTCAATTCAGGGTTAGTAATTTTGATTTGAGATTTAATTGACAAAGTACACTAAAAATTGGGCAGCGCAGTTAAGAAAACTTCAGACTAGATTTCATTGATAAAAAAGAAAACTCGATATTATTTATTCCAACTCTTGATCACATTGGTGGGAAAAATATTTAATTTCTGAATATGAGAAACAAATTCCAGGATTTGATTTCGATGACTCTTTTTTCATTACACAAAAATTCATTCAGAAAAACATACAACTTAAATCTTCGATGTTAAAAAACGTGAACTTCAAAACATCGACGTTAAATTCATCGCAATTAAATGCGAAATACTTACAACGACTACATAACCATCAATATATTCTTGCCATTAACTTACCAGACAATAGTGGCACCACCAGACGACTTAAACGATATCATACTTCAGACCTGACATATCGACTATAAATTGTTGTTAATCTAAAAAAAAGTAATATTAGGAGTACTGTCAATGAACCGTACTCCTCTCATGTTATTCTAATTGTAATTAGGCCAAATGTTTCTACCGAAACAAATTGCAAAATAAAATATTATTATAAAAAAATTCGTCGATGATTTCATAAATACATCGATGTTTTGTAAACATCATCGATGTGGCATCCCTAATCTCATCGGGTACTATACTAGTATTTGCCGCGTACGGTTCTGGCCCCCACTATCTGTCTCTGCCGGCGCCTGCTGACGGGGCGTGAGGGCGTCGGGCGGGCGAGGGCCGTTTCGTCGCGGCCACCGCCGGCGATAGCGCTGCCTAGTGCGGGGCCTATCGGCGGGACGTCGCCGCCCGCGGTCGCCGAGCAATCGCTGCGGCCGACGCCACGCGGCGCGATAACGCCCGTTAGCCGCGCCGCTTTTTTCTCACGAGAATTGCCCGCTCGCTCGCTTCCGTCGCGCGGCGCGACAACGCTCGGCTCCCTCCCCTACAACGTTCGGCTCCCTCCCCTACAAAGTTTGCTGCAAATTTCTTACAATAAAAAGTTGAAAAGAACGTAAAACAGTTTCCTGTAACTACTTCAATTCTCATACGTTAGTAAGTGAAGGAAATTGAATGTTTTCTGAATAAGTAGCCATAAACTTACGTTCTCCTGAAGTCAAAAAATTACGAGAAACTAACTCTCTCCTTCTAACTCCAGGTATCCTTTAACTATTGTAACGGAATTACAATAAAATTATATCAAAGATTTTCTTTTTACTTTTATTGTTTGTTTCCAGATAATACTAGGTCATTCCGACTCTATGTTGTGTGATCACATGAGACTGCATTTCGTAAGATCAAAGTATAGAATACAAGATTCGATCAGATAATTTTGGACATTCCTTCTTTATGTGAGTCCTTGAAGGCCTCGTTCGCCTCGACTTGGAAGCAATTAAAAACCTTTTTTTCTTTTGTATCCAATACATTACTTCAACCAAACACCCAATCGACGACGTGCGCTAGACCCTGCACGAGAGCACTATGGATCTCGAGCCGCCCACCTGTTGCCGGGTAAAATGACATAATTAAAGCGCGCCGCCTGGCCCGGGGCGTCGTCACGACGACGACGAGAACGACGACGATAAGGACGAAGGCGACTGAGTGTTGAGCGGCGCTCGAGGCGTGGGCGGGTCCTCCGTGCGACCACGACAGGCAACGAACCGCCCACGCCGGTGACCGCCAGGCGCGGAGGCATTCGTGCAGGTCGCAGAACTCGCCGCTCGTCCCTCCAGCACAATGCCATTCTTCAGAAAGCAGAGTTTCCATACAATTTAACAGCCTTTTTTAATTTCAAACGTGTTTACATAAATGGGTGATAACCAGAAATGTATAAGTGACATTTTATAAATTCTGAGAAATCTGTTTATTTAAGTCAATATTACTGTAAAGTCGTGGTGCTTTGTTTTATCATTAAAACCAGGCCATTTCAATTGTTAATTAAAACCGCGAAATCAAATTGCCACTGAAATTATAGTCTAAAACAAACACATTTTTCTCAGAATTTATAAAACGTGACTTACACCGTTCTGACTTTCATCCATTCAAATTGATGATATATTGCGATCGTTGCGATTAGAAGCTTCTCGTGCGTTAACAATATCGCTGATATTTTCCTCAGCAATATTTCGTTCTGTAATTTTCCCCCAAACTTAAATTTTCCTCAACATGAGTTCTCACCTCCTCAATATTACTTTCAGTTCCTTCTGAATTCCTGTCAGAATGTGCTTCGACAAATTCGTTCCCCTTTTCCTCCAGTCCGTTGTGTCATAGTTCTCCTGGTCTCCATTTTGAAATCGTCTTTCATTTAATGTAATTCAGTAAGTTTACCAATAATTATTCAAATTAAAATTCTTTAATAATAATTAATCCACTAAAGGCTTCATAATTAGTAAAAAATCAAAATCATCAGGTCACCTGTTCTATCTTTTCATCAAAATCCTCCTTGAAATCACTCTTCAATGGGCAAAGCTCTCCTTCTTCTGTGAAATTGTTTCTCTTCAGAGAGATTCGTGTTCATCAGGTCCGTTTGGGCGCCAATTTTAAGGTTCTAATTTTTCCATTAATGAATTAACATAAATGGTGAGAAAATAGAAATATTCATTTAATTATTTAATTAGGGCAGATGATTTTAGGGCATACACCGTAGATTTAAATACGCCAACTAACTGAAAGGTTTTCAATTACAAAATAAAATAGAACATTTAGTCATGACAATAACAAGAACAAAAACAAAAAACTATTTTTTGCAAACGAAAAGAATAAAATACAATTTAATTAATGAAACAAACAGAACCTAAGTTTTCCTTTCCTTTATCTTATCTTTCAAAATACCAAAAGTCCTTTCATTTCTTAATATTGCATCTCAGTACATGTCACCATCCATCAACTTGCTCAAATATTTCAGTCCATCCACTTTTCCTAAACACGTTGGCTGCCATGCGAGACCATACTGTCTCGTAGGGACATTCAATTTTTTTTATCACGAGACCATATAGTCTCATAGAAAGATTTAATGTTTTTAGTATGAGACAATATTTTCTCATGCGTTGGCTTATGATAATACTCACCATTAATCTTATTATAGTGTTAACAACTTTGCAAAACGTTCCTATGAATTCATGTTGACTCATACTTTTAGGTAAATAAATGTACGTTCTAGCATGTATATAATAAGTGCGTCAATTACCGTTGACGTGGAGGCCTAGTACGCGAGAAACCTGTACGGTACCGATGTGTAGCGCTTGGCAGTGAGCGTGTATTATTTTCAGTTAAATATACAGTCAATGGCATCGAAGCCATTTGCAAACCTGCGTTCCTTTTCCAAGTAGACCGTGCATATTCACATCTCTTGTTACATTCGACATACATTAAATTTCGACTCGTTACAATATTGACAATAAAGTAAGATTACCGCGTATATGGGAACACACTGTTATAGACAAAAGTGTATGTAGACGCCTTAATATGAGTATGGATGTTAGTAGTATCTCTAAATATTCCAGATAATGAGATTAGATTTTGTTTTATCTTTGTAGCAAATGATTGAGTATTTGACTAGCGACGGGCACGAACTTGCTTCCCGCTCTCCCGTTAGGTTTTGCCTGGCTTGTCTTCTTAATGACTCACCCCTTACACTCCCTTCCTAACCCACTACTGAAATGGAGCTTGCTGGCAAGGTGCCGGTGGTTGCGCTGGCTGCAGCTGCGGAGGTGGACGTCTGTGGAGGGGTAATGACACACTTCACTCTCGCTGGAGAGGAGGCGACGACGTACACTGGGCCGAAATGACACTCAAAGGGCAGGAATATTCCCAGTTATCCTCAAACAACCATTCTACCAACAGTTTTTTATGTATAACTAATATGAATAATTTTGGTTTAGCGGTGATTTGTTGTTGGCAAAGTCAACGCCACTAATTATGTAAATTATAAATAAAATGTAATGTTATAAGACTATTTTGATAATTTTGATTAAGATTTTGCATGACTCTATATCCATTTTAATAGGAAAATAGTTTGTGTACATGTCACTAATTGCAAAATATCCTACTTACTCAAAGAATGAAGTTTCAGAATATTTTATTTTTGTTTGTTTCGTCAGCTTTCAATGAAATGCAATTGACTAGTTGGAAACCGCATTATTCTGACTCAGTTCTAATTTATTGAATAACGCAAACAGCAGTAACAGCGCAGCTGAATTTAAAAAAATCAGTGATGCTATAAAAACACAGACTTTCTCGTAATATTGCTAACTACCCTATTATATTATATTACTACTTAAACATGCAAAAGTTTTTTAACCAGCAACATTTTAATTCCCGCTCCGAGTCCCGAACTCAGATGTCAAATGCTAACACTCCGTCACACGTACCACTACGCTACAGAAGCGCTGTAAAGGACAAACTTAAGGTGACGCATTAAAAACGTAAATGTTCGCTTCAAGTTAAAAAAAAAAAAAGAAAGAAAAAAAAACACCCTGAAAACCCAACATATCCGTTTCAAATTCTCAGAACATCGACTTCGCGCAGATCAATCGGGCATCAAAATTTGCCGTTTTCCGGCGCAACATAACGCAACTTTCGCTTCTTACGAAGTACCTTTGTAAGATCGAGAAAGTAACAACTAAAAAATACATTTTTAATTTCTTTATTATTATTATTTCTGAATTTGTTTATCTATGTATCTATTGATTTCCGTATTTGTTTGTTGGGGCATTTATTTAATTTGTTCGTTTTTGCCCTTGCCCTTGCGTATTTCGGGTGGCGGCGGGAGCCTGCTCGAGAAGCGGCGTGGCGAGCGGTGACAGATCGGGAGCAGGGGCGTTGGGGGCGCCCTTGAGGTGCGGTGGCGCTGCCGGTGACTCATGGACCGGTTCCCGCCGACGCCGCCGCGTCACCGCACCACTGCGCAGCGCTGCCTGCCGCCCTCGAGGTGTCTCCCTCGGACGCAGGGGCGGACCTCGTTGCGTTACTCAACTTTCATTCTCCATTTAAAAAAATATATATTTGCTGTCATTGGTACAATCATTTTGCTAGAAGTCTGGATTTGATACAGGATAAGAGTTCCTTTTAGAAAACCATCGGTGTCTGCGAATAATTTGGAGAAATGAGACTAGTGACAGGGAAGGTGGGTCGAAAAAGGTTTTAAGTTGTTTACTCCGAATGCGAGTTTTTTTGGGAGTTCGTTGTGCAGAGTTGAAAGAACTTTGTGATAACACTTAACGGGGGATTGTTTTATGTGAGTAGTTATGGGGTAATACCCAGCTCGTATGAAGATCGTTGATCAATGGAATTTGGTTGTGGTGTTTAGCAAAAGAATTAGGAAGATCAGAAATCTTTGGATGTTTGGTATTATACATTCCATTTTTGGCGAGTGGAGTTGTTTCTAGAGTTCACGATAGATGCTCCTACTAATTCGTCTACAATTCTCAATTCTCAATTCCCAACTCATTGTTTTGTTCAAATGAACATAAGATACTTCCACAAAAAACTATACTATCTCATCGCGTTTCATGTGTTTCCGCTCTGAACCATTCAGTTTATTATTGGATAATCCAGTGTGTCCTCTCTATGGGCGACGGCATTGTCCAGATTGTGGGACAAAGCCAATTAAGTGTATTGATTTACTCGGTGCGCGTTTTCGTTTGCTCATTTTTGTTTTTATTTCTAAGAATGTTATATTTGTGGGGAAAAGTTAAAATATGAAATTGTCATACTATTGCAAACAGTACGTATAACTAACGTACTACGCATATTCATTAATAATATTTATTTATTTAATATATCTTAAGATATGATACATAAATGAAAATTTATAGACAATTTAGGAAGTAGGAAAAGTGATTTTACAACAACAACAACAACAATAATAATAATAATAATAATAATAATAATAATAATAATAATAATAATAATAATAATGTGATTTTCTGAGATTATATTTTACTAACGACCTGTGGCAGCGAAACACTGCTGTCGAGTGTGTGAGAAAAAAGAATGATTGATTGATTAATAGTGATTCCAGGAGCGTCAACTACTAAGGTTACTAGTTCCATGAGGTCACTAGTCCCATGCATATGGTCGCTTATCCGATAACCCACGGAAAACTACCGATTAGAGCAGCCGGCCGGTAGAATTCTTCACCAGACTTCACAAAACTCGACCGAAAATCGTGCCACCGTCGGAATTTGATTCCTAGGACCTTCCGGTTAGAGGCACCGTTGTGACATCAGTTGATACCCAGAGCCAACTCTCGCGATTGGAAAATTGGGCCGAACAGCAACGAAAACGGTCTATTCTGAAGCGACACATGTGTTCGTGAAGATTCTAGCTTCCTTGTCGCATGACTTCAGTTGGGTTCTATGCAGTGACGCACTGAGGGTGATAATATTGTTGTGTAATAGAGTATGAGAAATTGTGTATTAACATAAAAGAATGTGCACATATTTCAGTCAAAATCTAAAATGTGTCCTAGTTTTAGGATTTTCTCCGAGCTTCTAGGTTATCTAAAGAACCCATTGACATATCTCACAGGACCAGAGGCTACTTGGTTTTACGACAATTTATGTGTATGCTCAAAATCAGTAATATTCTTCGATTAAAATATTAACTGTTTGTCGTCTGTGACGGTGTCATCCAGTCAGAAGATTGAACGTCACTCTATTGTCACTATAGTGTACGTATACTGAAGATTAACAAAATTTGTTCTATCTAATTGTTAACCTGTCAAGAACGATTAAATAGGCAGAAACAAAATGTGGGCCTCGAAGTAAGAGTTACAAAGCCTGTTCAATTAAGTAAAATCCCATCACTTCAGTAATTCTCGTTTCAACTAATCCTTAGAGCAATTTTTAAAACTGTTTCCACATTTCAAATTACTCCCTAGAATAATTCCCCAAACATGTTGATGCAATATGCTGGCATCCTACAGCAGGACACTTTCGAGATTCCTTTTCAAATGCAATTGGCTATTTACTAATACAAGTTGTTAGTATGTTCTTGGATTCTTGGCATTGAAAACTTCGAAGTGATTGTGTTGGCATTTCTTACCAAAATAGAAGTGTAAATAGCATTGATGAAATATACGGACAGCCGAGGAAAAAAGTAACCGAGCACGTGTGAATCATTTTGAAGGGTATTCAGCTGAATTTCGAAATAAAAAATGGGTTTTCGCGGGACGGAACGCAGGCGTTAACCAAGTGTGTTGAAGGGTGTTATTAACTGTAAGCAACCATATCCCTAATTGGCCAATAGTGATAGATGTCTATTATAAGTATTTTAAATCATTTAACGTGCATACGTACAAATACCTCATAGAAAATTAAGGATATGCATTGTTTTATTTTAATAAAGTAAATAGTGTTATCCCTGAACCATTAAATAAATAATACATCACACTTCTTTCTCATATTTTCAATGATTCAACATTAAAACAAAGACTGAAGATGAGGAATTTAAGGGGAGATTTTTGGTGGAATCTACTTCTACCTCCATGAATAATTTATCCACCCCCTAAAAAATATGAAAAGCAAGAAAAAATACTGTTTAAAGATGTTTGTTATATTGAAACGCTGCTTTCAATGCTCAGAACAGACTTGAAAATTTCTGAGTGATCGACCACTTATATTACCAATAGTAGCAAATGTTCAAAGAGGAGCAGCAGTTTGGAAAACACTTAGAGAATACAATTAAAATAAAATCTATAATATATAATGGACTTAATATTTTATGAATGTTCTAATTTCAAATAAAGTTTATATCTGTATTATGTGTATGATAATAGATTTATTTTTTATTTTGTAAATATGCTCCTATGTTGCAGCTATTGACCATTAAATATTTTGGCAATAAATTCTTCTTTATGTTCAAGAATACAAAAAAAATATTTTTATTTAATGTTCTGAGAAAACTCTATTTTAAAATTAATTTCCATACCACTATTGGTTTTTACATGTTTTAAATATGAATTTACTATTTCTTCAAAAAATTCAAGAACTTGTCCTTTTTATTGGCAGTCAGAGATCATCTCTCTCTGCAACATCAATACTATCTAGGAAAGCACTGTTTCAGAAATTACCTTTAGTAAAAATATAAGAAAGAAGTGGATTGGTTTTCAATGTAAATAAAAAAAATGTTATGGCAAATGTAATTCTGAAGAACATTCTCTTCAACTTCACATAAAGGATCAATTGTATCCAACTACATGTGTATAATATTATTTTTTAAACCATCATTTGATAACTAAAAGTTACAAACCAAATTCAAATAAAAACAGTGAAAAAAATGTTAGAAATATTGAGTCTTCCCCAGATATTGGACTAAAATATTGGTTCAATGTGAACTCAAATGAATAGGTTTGAAGTTCTAACAAATCTTTTAAGGCAATACCTGAATAATAAAAACAATTATTGTCATAATGTTTTAATATGAATTTGATAGGCAATAACTTCAAGTGAAAGAATGTAAGAAAGAATTTTAGTGATCTATTTTTTATATTAAGTTTCAGAGGATAAAGGTTCAGAAATTTAATAAATAAAATATAGATATTCTTGAGATGAGAAATCTTCTATTATGAGTCAGAAACTAATTTAATGCACTCACTATTACTTACAAACATTTTCAAATAGTTTTATGTCAACAAAATGAAAAAGAACTAATTTATTTGTCAGCAAGGTCAGGCAATGTCAAGCAACTTGACATTTGCTTGCTTTGAACAATTTCACTCTTTAATAATTCATATAAGTGGGAATAAATAAAATGGTAAAAAATTCAATATAAATTAAGTAACATTGTTCAATTCGAAAATTGAACAATGTTCTATCCGTATATTAGAATTAAGTGTTTCTAATAGCATATGAGTAAAATGAATTGAAGCTGCAGTTTTAATTAGTAATAAAGTTGAACTGAATATTTCTTCTTCTCTAATAATTATTGTTTAACAATCATATTAACATTCTCCAATCAAGTTAGAATATACTTCTTTTCTATATTTATTTTCTACCTATTCCAACATAAAATTTTCCAGGAATTTCAACTTTGTTGAAAATAATTAAATATGGCAAGATGCCAGCAGATAATCTGAAGGGAAATAATATTACCCACAATTTAAAAGAATAACTTATTAAGTCTATTTGAATAAATAGCATTCTGTTTAAAAATAAGTGAATTGAAAACGGGGGAAATAGTTATTTAAATTAAGAAGGATGGAAAATTAAGTTCTTAAGGAAACACTAACGTACTTGAGGATTTGGAAAATAATTTTTAGATGCAAGTGAAATAAATAAATAAGTTATAAAAGTGGTTTGTGAGATGAATAAAGGATTTATAAGAATCAATTTTAAGTTCTCTAGTGTGTGTTTTGTGAGATTCTTGTATTGTTATTCGGATTTACAGTCAAATTTTCACAATTGTTTCTCTTTGAAAAATAGAAAAAAGGGGTTAAAATGCATTTCTGAAAGTGTTATATTCATAAACTTAATGAATACACAATTTATTTATTTCACCGAATTCATTTCTTTTTCTCATGATATTCGTCAGATTTCATTTTAAACTGTGTTCTTTCTGCAATAATTGATCTATCCGTAACGTGCACATGCCTTTTTGGACATCAATTTTTTTAAATGGACACCAGTATTCAAAACTATGATAATTCGAAAACATTCGTTCATCAATATGAGTCCACTAACTACCAATGCAATAACAGAATTCAGGAAAAAATGCGAAATATTCTGTTCAAACAACGCAAAGTTCCCGCCAAGTCCTTACAGAGGCACCAAAGAATAAAGTTATTACTCCAACGACTGTGTATGAATCAACGTTGCCAAGCATTGAGTCCGCATTTAACAAGGACTAGTTAAGCTACGGTTTAGCGGCTATTATGAGCAAAAAATTACTCCATCCTTATTCCGAACTTACGCTGGAAGTAACTATTCCAGGAATAAGCGTGTTTTAACAAAGTTACACCAAGCTTTTATTAGTAGGGTTGATTATGTGTTAGTGAAGCACGTGAGCAGCAAGCAAAATGTCCCTTGGCACCTACTGCGATGACATCGCTTTCCTTAACAGGGACCACCTGCAGCTTCCAGAACCACATTTATATCTTAGCTCTACGAGGCCTCTCGAGACTTCTACATATGGAGAATTCCACTAGGCGCGCGCGACGATTATCCACATATGGGTACGACCACACCAAGAAGTTGCTCCTGATGCCAACAAACGGCTAGAGGATTCTCACACCCAACGCGCTGAATCGCTGAACATTTTTGTAACCTAGATCGCGTGAAGATGAATATTAAATTTAACATTCTTTTATCGTTAAACGCTGTTCGAATGATTTCACAATCTATCTTCTTAATTGTGCTAAAGTTTTAATGTTTGGATATTCTTTTTATTTTAGAGATTTTTAGATGATTATTATTTTAGGTGATTAACTAATTATTTCTATTGTTATTATTATTTACCATTAATTAATTTAACATTTTAGAGAGAAGATTGATAAGAATGATAATAGTAAAACAATTAACGGAATTGTACGTGTCAAAATTCTAATTTTCACAGCTGTTTTTACGAGTCAACATTCAGTCAAGCCTGATGTAATATATATGCAAACGTTGATATTAAGAACCTACCAATTCTTTTTATTAGGCAATAACTAGTTTTTCTACGAGTTTTAATTACAATAAGCCTCCTAAGCGGTAAGATAAAATGTACTTATGAAAACGCTATTAATTTTTTTTTATAAATCATTTTGAGCTTTATGTCAAATTTGTACTACAACTACATGCAAATAATCTTTCTCTTTCCTCACAGAATGTGTCCAGCCGTCCCCCTCGCCTCGTGCCGTGTTCCCGATAAGCAACACTTTCACTCCCCATTTCCCGCTCCACTAAATTCTATTTGCATCATCCGCCTGCAACACAAACAACACGCACGCCCCGCGAGCAGACGCCGTGGTTGTCGCCCTCCTCTCTTCCCCTCCCCACACATCTCCTGTCCTCCTATAGTTCTATTTAAACGTAGTGGCACTTGAAGGTCGCTAGCTGGAAGGAGAAGGCAATATTGCCATCGAATCGGATGTTCCAATACTAAAAATTAAAATCGTAACGAAGCTGCCGATTGGATAACAGTGTCCCCCTCTACGTCCAACGTATGACCTTGCAGTGCCACTATGTTTGTTTCGGAGTATACTGCGTGCTGCGTGGCCGTACCGGTCGCCTATCGCACCCTCTATCGCCGCCGCCCAATCTCTGGTTAAATGTCGGCTAACGAGGCACCGAAGGCCGGCAGCCGCGCCAATCCCTCGCAGTGAAGCTTCGCGGGTCCCGTGGTGTTATGCTCGCCTCCCACGCGGGAGAACTAGGTCCGATTCGCGGTGTGTGCTTTATGTTGAAACATGGATCTTCATATCGTAAATAACGTAAAAGAAACAGCAGATTCATGAGAGTGTGTAACGGAACATTGTACTAATTAGTTGTTTCCCAGCATTTTATAAAATGTATTTCCTTCGTCATGGTGAAGAAATTTTGAGGATTGAAAACAATTTTGCGAACAAGCAACTAGTAATATTATTTCATTGACATTTGACAAATAAGCAATTTTTAATATTATATTTCATTGACGAAGCTTCTTGAACTACTTTCTATTCTGTCGAAATTTGCCTTTTTCTACGCTTAAATGGTAGGATTGCCAAAAATAAATGTCGGCAAGCAAAACGCCGCGCAACATGATTCTGTAATAGAATGCTCGCCTAACACGCGCTTCCATTTTTGGCCTTACTTATTTCTTAAAAATCACGTATACAATACTTTACTCTTGTTATGATGTTCAACTGTACAAAAGTTCGTTAATATCAGAATACAATTACGGATTTGCATTTCAACAAATTTTCTATGTACTAATAGAAACTAATATTCTAAAGAGCCTAAACGCATATCGACATATTACTCTAAGGATAAGGAACCGATAAGGAACAATGCTAAACTAAGAGATCGGAAATGGCAAAACCTTCGAATCTACCTGGGAAGTGTTAAATCTTCAGGGAAGTGTTAAAAACACAGTAACTTTGCGCGCTGGGTCCTATACTCCAAATATCTCAAAACAGGAAACCAAGTAGGATCCTAAAGACGGCTCAACACATGCAGCATTCGGCGAATCCCGAGCAACTGCTCGCCGAATCCCGAGTACTGTGAACGGGTTGCTTGCGATTCGCCGAGCGCCGAACATTCGGTATTCGCCCTACCCACCGCGTGTCGGTCTTTAGGACACATCAAAGGGAGAGAACATTCGCCGAAAATATCAGCTATTCGGAATTGGGCGAGCAGTAGTTCGCTGCTTGGCGAATGCCGAATGTGAGGAGCCGCCTTTACATGAAGACAGGGTTCGATCAGAGGATGCAATAACAAAAAGCCGGAAAGTGTGAGGCTGTCGAGAAAAGCTGTCGCAAATTCATCCACTGTTGAAGTCCTTAGACTCCAGATCAAAATACGTAGATGAACAGCGGTGTTCGGTCTTGGAAGCTGTGATCATGACTGAGGACGCGTCACGTTATTGGAGAGAAAGTTGTCGGAGAGCCAGAGCAACTTCGCTCGTAGCATCGGTGGTTCAGTGGTAGAATGCTCGCCTGCCACGCGGGCGGCCCGGGTTCGATTCCCGGCCGATGCAGTTTTTGTTTTAATGATCCTAAGAACATGGTGAGCAATCAAAGATCGAGGAAAAACACAGAACAACAGCATCGTTGGTCCAGTGATAGAATGCCACTCAGACGGCGCGGTTTCGATTGCCAACCAGGGTGAATGTGTTTTGATAATCCAAAGGAAAAAAATGCTAATAAGTAACAAAGAAAAAACAAAAATGGCATGGAAGGTAGTATTCTCGCCTATCTCGGTAATTAGTTATGGAATCAATTCCTGAGTGTCAGACTAAGTACTTATCTCTGGGATAGAAGAATCTGATCATTTTCCACACATTCTTCCCCTTCTCCTAACTCAACCTTCACTACTTTCTATTACGAGCGGTAGAGAGCGTCCCGTCTAGCATTAAAATGTCTATAATCTAGGAGAGCCTAAACTCATACATCATAAAATTTCAAGAGTATATATGGTGTCGTCAGGTCTGTAGAGACCAAAATATGGTTTGTGATCTGTCATATTAATTCATTATTTGTGGAACGGGAATAGAAAAGACAACTTGAACCAACTTTCTTCATATATTGTTACTGAAAAACATTGAATGAAATTAATTTAATTTTTCAGTAACATCCTACTTTTTTTGCTCTGAATGCAAGGGTGTGATGAGATCTTTCTAAAACGAAAATGTAATTTTCGAAGTACCTACTAACAGAAGCGCACCCATAGTTTTTTGAGGGAGGGGGAAGGCTACAGATCCTACTACATGACTCAAACTGTTTGAAATACCCTGACAGTATATGGTATATATAGAAAATGCTCTTGACCAGTGAGCGTGCAGCAAAATGGAGGCGAATTTTACCAGCTTACTGGATGGGTGACCCTGGAGTTGAGAGCATAATGCGATCGATGATGATTGAAAGCAAGTTATTTCAATGTACACGTAAGCTTCCGCGGCTCGCATCCATAAATTCCCGGCTATCCGGGAGACGCCGCGTCGTTGGCTGGGAGGCTGACGTTTCGCCTGACATGTCGCAGGCTTCCTCAGGGCAGTGAGGAAGCTTCCGTAAGGAAGTCACTGCTCTGAGGATGCCTGCGACATGTCAGGCGAAACGTCGGCCTCCCAGACAACGACGCGGCGTCTCCCGGATAGCCGGGAATTTAAGTCATTCCTAGGCTCATTAGTCCCGTTAATTTATCTCAGAAGATGGTGTTATCTTCCCCGCTGGTTGGTGCGTTCCGGCTCCGGCTTTCACGTTAGTTTCCAGGAAGTTTTTTGTGGCGGTATCTCCCTCAGCTGGTCATCGCCTTAGCCGGGACAAACTATAAGCTCCCGACGTGTATGGTAGTGTTGTGCATGTAAGAGTAAATTCAAGAGGTTGTAACGTATTAGCCAGCGTGCCTCATGGCTTCTATTTGGGGACGCTCGGGAGAGGATTAGCCTAGCCACAGGAAATAGGGTTTTTCCGTAAAAGGAAGAACGCGGAAACGGGAGACACAAGGCTTTTTGAGTATCCGGCTTATAGAAACTTTTCACTGTTAGCGAGGGGGTGGCGTGACGTAGTAGGTCACGTGGGCCTCGCCTATATAACTGAGTGTACAGAGCCAGTGGGTAGGTTCTGGAGACGGTGGGAGAACCTCGTGCGTGTGCACAAAACTTGGCGCCACGACGGTGCATATGCGAGCCAGGCTCGCGAGGCTCGAGTCACTAGTTGACGAAGCCTGCGGACTTAAGGTCCTTGGGTGACTGCGGTCACGGGGGAGCGATGCTGTGTGCGTGCTCCCAGGTGAAGAGTGATTGAGTGCCACGATTCACGCCGATTCTCAATCGGATAAGATCGCTCCTGCGATCGAGGCAAACCAGCCGTTGGTGCGCCAGAACGGACTTTGTGTCCCAGCGTGACATCCGGTCACGGATGCTAGGCTTTGTGCGCGCTTCAAAAGTAGGAGTGGCGAATGCCACAATCAAAACCATCTTCAATCGGGTTAGGATCGCTCCCGCGATCAGGGGATAGTAGGTCTATCAGAGCTAGGATGTAAGTAGATTATTAAGTGTACATATTTGTTTTGTTTTATTTGTTAATAAATATATTTGTTATATGAAAGCTCTGTGTCTGTGGTCGGTGTGAGTATCCATGACGTCACAAGGTGATTGTAAGTGAGCGTGGAAAGGGACAGGATAGAACCTCGGGAGGAAGGAAAGATCGCGCGAAGACCGTGGCCCATTTGTTAGAGTACTACTCCAGCATGTGCCTTGTATTGCTCGAAGCAACGGAGTAAAATTACGAATCAGAGCAATCGCTCACTAGAATTCTCGTCGACACAGCAATTCAAATTAGCTTTATAGCTTATATCTAAAATCCACCACCGTCGGAACTCGAACCCTTCTTCGGCGGGGAAGTAAAGCCGGCTGTCCCTTGTTAGTAGATTTGCTTGCATGTAAAAGATCCTCATGCCTAAATGACGCCTCTGAGCTACATTGAAATTGCCTGTTTCTCGCCAAAGAAATACGCCCTTTCTCTTCGTAGTTGGTGAAAGGAGCGTAGCAAAATTTGCGTGGTCAGTCGGAAGAGCAGGCCTCATGCCCTGAGTCTCGCCACGTAAAATAAGACATTAATTCATTTCAATTCCATTCAACCCTAAAACTCGTCAGAGTCGTTGCAGAGACCGCAGCAATGCTGACTTGGAGCTAAAGCCAGGCAATGCATAGTGAGATATTGAAGTTATGCCTACATTTGCGAAGAATTGATGAGAATAATACATATGCAATGATAAGGAACAGAAACAGAATATTTTAAAAGCTACTCAAAATCGCTGAGACTACAATGTTTATATGATAATTAGGCAAGGAAAGCGTGGGAAAGATGAAAGAATTAAAAATGAATGAACATGATATTACGAAATCACACGAAGAGAAACTTCAGAAACCTATCGTGACGATCCATTCAGACAACTGATGAGATAACAGAGCCGCGCAGCAAGGAGTATAATATATAAGCCTATTGATTTCCTAAAAGGGTAGGGGCCTCCTGTCTGAATACAGGGGTAGTTCTGCTTATCTCTTTAGGTATACCATTCCTTAAGATATTGTCCTTAAGATAGAGTTGGTTTTTGTTATTGTTTCCTGTTATTCTGTCTTTGCCACCAGTGTTATAGCAAGATGCGTCTTCCCGTTGGCACTTACTGCGAAGCGGCGCCCTTTCCACTGCAGACCGTGTGCCAGGGTTGCCCAAAAGGCGGTCCGCGGTGCCATTTATTATGGCCAGAGAAAGGTTGTTAGTCGAAAGTGGAAGTCCCTTGCATCCAAGTCGGGTGAGAAAATTGTACCCCTAGTGCTCGCACCTTTTCGAGTTCAACAGCCCCTTAATGTGAAAATAGGCAAAGTTTATATTAAAGTTTAATTTTCAGAAATTCAAAATCATCCCCATGTATTTCATTGCGTTTTGAAAGGTATTTACACAGCACGCAATTATGGGAGATGAAAGCAGTGTCTTGGAAATTTTGATTTTATTCGTATACCTAACTCATCCGTTTGCCCAAGATCGAAATAATTCTCACCAGTTGCGGATAGAAAAAGATCGAAAAATTTTGAGCTTATTTTGTTATAGAGTCTGTTAGGTTTTGGATCTGTAATTCATGATTTATTTGCGTGATTAAAATGAACTAATGTGCTTTTACTAATTTTCTTAAAATTTTATTTTGTGTGATTTGTAAGTTTTTCAGGTTAGATTTTATAGTATTTCCGTATTGCCATCAGTGCGTCGTGGTCTTCAAACCATAGACGTTCGATTCATTGGATTATCTTAGAGAGCTTATGCAACGCCTCTTTATTTCATGACTGTTTCGTCATTCATTTCATTTTCTTCTAATGATCGAATAAGAAGAAATCGTTGATATTCGTAGTGTTAGGGGAAAATCGTAGGGAAACTCAATATACGAATATAATATATAATTCTACTGAATTCCTAGAAGGGCAGGGGCCTCCTGTCTGAATACAGGGGTAGTTCTGCTTATCTCTTTAGGTGCACCAGTTCTTAAGAGATTTAATGTTATCACTGCAATATTACTATCTATACTAGTCTGGAGAATTGGAGAATATGCTAATTTAATACTAACTGTCCTCAGTTTTCAGATACATTCTAAAGTCACTTTTGTTGGTCACTTTGCATTTCACTGTGTTTATACATTTACTCTTATTTTAGTGTTTACCCTTACATTTATTTTAGTATTTACACTTGCACTTATTCTACATTTAGCTTAGCTTAGCTAGCGCTTCCATTCACTAATGCTTTGTGTCATTTGTTTTTTCAGCCTTCAATGTTTCCCTGTTCGTTGCTACTCTTGACCATATGCTGCCATATACATTCTTAAATACATCGGCCCGTCTTTGTTACCATCGGATTTACCATTACCTAAACGAAAATTGGTTAATGGTGATGTGCACATTCAATTCAGCGTTTACGCTATAATTGTGGTTTATATAAGACTTGTAGAGAAAAAAAAACAACTAACTATTTCTTTGAAAGTATGTTGTGTGACACTGTTTGAAGGATAAATACGATAATTTTCTAAACATATTCTTCTACTTATTGTTAATTACTGTTATCAACTCTTTCTATATGCGCAACAAATTTGAAATCTATTTGACAAACATTATCCGTTTAGAGATTCTGTGAAATTTATTTTTGTGCAAGACTTCTGATGCAAGTTCTTTCTTACTCTGCAATCTCTGTCAAATGACTACTGTAGAAAATCCCAACTCTAGGTAGAGAGATGACTGAATTATAGTTAACGAAACTTTGACATCAATTCACTCGTAACGACTGATATATTAGTTGGAGCCTTGCCATTCCAAAGGGTTGCTTAGCCAGGGAATGTAGATTTCGTATAAGATCAGAAGATAATGTTGCCAATCAATATTCACCATAAAAACAATGTGGCAAAGCTGAAACCGGTCTCTAAACGAGAATAACTAGTGCCCCTAAGATAACGACACGTACATTATTTTATGATTAAGCAGTAATAGGGGTATGTGAACGTCCCTTCAAAACGAAAAAAATCGTGGACTTTTTCATTAATCATATTGCAGTGTGAGTAAGAGAATACTTTGTAATAGAAGTGAGTTTCTCAATTGTTTAATTCAGTGAACGTGCGTGCAGCCACATATCTTAGCACAAGCTTAAGAAATCTTGATTGGCAACCCGATGCAGTTAATAAACGTGTTTTAAATACCAGTTTAAAGGACTCTCGTATTACAGCAAGACAACTTTTTTAACATATAGGATTTTAATGATCAGCGTATAAGAAGGGGATATGTCTCTGCTCCTGCATTTCTCCGTCTGAAGAGAACTTTACTTCTCAGAACCATTGGCTAAATGTAAGGTGTCAAACCAAGTTAAGAATCTCAAAATATGGTCTACACATTTATGCTAATAGTTTGTTTTATTACACTAACTGTTTAAATAAATAAATCAAGTTTTGCACAGTAATTGAAAATTATTTCATATGACGTTTTTGTAATGTAACACAATTTAAAAGCTAATGAATAAAAAAAATATGAAGAAGATACTATAATTCTTAAAATAAATTTACATGTTAACTTGGAGAGACTGTTAAAATTATTAATAAAGTCCGGAAGTTTTATGCCATTTTTATTGTTACAATTTTATGAGTTACTGGGAGAAGGAATGAGAAGGAATTACTTAATTGTATTTTGTGGAGTTGTGTTAAGAGATTTTCGTAGTACCTGTTTTACCTATTTTAGCTTTTGATACCTATTTTTGGTATTTTCCTTTCTGTTCCTTTTTAGTCATTATTTTCCCTATTTTCTCGTTCCACCGATTTCGATCAAGCTGCATGCCTGGGCAAAACGAAGGCATGGCCATTTTTTGCCTTATTGTGTATGTGAAGGCTTCAGGACTAGGAAGTGTTAAAAATCTAAATGAGACTCATGGGAAGCAATGGGCTTCCTGTGTTTTGGTTCCGAGTTCGATTACGGGTCGAAGCGAATATAGTTGTAGCTTTCCTTTAAAAGCGTCTAAGTTCCTGTAGCTGTGAAGCGAAGAATCTCTCAGGTACATGTTGCTCGCTAGTTACGGTGAAGGGAATACGCCATCTTCGCCACTAAGGCGCTCTTACCCCTAGGCATGGGAATTTAACTACACTCAGGCATGGGGGACTCCGTTTGTTGGCCGGCGAAGTCGGACCACCGACCCAAAATGCCACATGCATGCATTCATACATATATAATAAATTGAATTGAATATGTACGAGGCCATTTAGGAATGAAACACCATACTGTCTAGGCTCACATAGATAATCAGCAAGTTAGGTAATAATGTGAAACGTGATGATCACGAATATTCACTGCGAGAATGCAAACAAATGTCTGACTCAAAACTGTTTTGAATCGAATATTACAAGGGACTTCAGGAATAACTAATCGCCCGAATTTCTAACGCCCTGGTGCCCTACAAAGCGGCCAGGAAGCGCCAACCGGAATCCGCCACTTCCGCCCCCATCGACGGGGCCGTTTCGCAATTCCGAAGCGCGCGCGTGCGCCCGTGGGCCTCCCTGCACGAGGCGAGGCGTCGAAGCCGGCGGCGGCGGCGGCGGCGGGCAGGCAGGCGTCGCGACGCGCGAGGGCCGTTGGGGGCGCGTCCGCCGGACGTCGCGGCGGCGGGGGCGGCGGCGCGCGCGTCACGTCACGCGGGGCGACGGAACTGGCCCCCGCGCGCCGCCCGCATCCGATCACCTGTGCCCCCGCGCGCGCCGGAAGCGCGGGGCCGCTGGACCGGAACCGGAAGGCGCGGCCCGGCGACGCCGCCCCGCACCTCACCGACCTGCCCGCCTGCCCGCCCGCGCCGCGGCGCGTTTACCGACCCGCCACAGTCCGTTTCCTCTGGGAACCAACTCGCCTCGGCTAAGGAAGTTGTGGATGGCAAGTGTTTCCGAGTTATGCGGGTGGTACACTTGTCAAGTTACGATCATTGGAAGTATTAGGGATACTCTTTAGTTCGGGGGCGATGTTCACTGGAGCATGAAAAGCTACTCACTGGTTTCCGTTTCCAAGTTAATATTATTTTACTGTTGCTGATGTCCTGTACATTCGATCCTGTTTGTTGGGAATAAAATGATGATAAACATTGTTTCCGATTCGTACCATTGACACTAAAGAACGGAGAGACCAAGCAGATGGCTGTAATTATTGCATGTACATGTATTATCATTGTTTAAAAAATAAATTTTATTTAAACTTATGTAAAATTTGTAAGAAAATAATCAAATTCGCTCAGGTTACCAGAAAAATATAAAAAATAAAATATTTATGAGGCCAAGAGCAACAATCTTATTTATTTTCTTTAATAGCATTCCGGCCTGCATTATAATTTTTTCGCAAAATATCATTAATGTTAGTTTTATGAATTTTAAGTGGAAAATGAATTGTAAATATATCAATACTTCGTTACTAAAACTTTTTAACAAGACGTCAAGCAAACTGCAGCAATACCCTTTCTTTAGACGTTCTACACTTTGCTCCCCCCAAGCATCACATAACTGTCACAGATGTAGTTTCACTATTTCTGGCACCATTGATGTCATTTGACTGGTGCTCTCTACCTCATTATGACCACCACTGTCGTGGTTGTCTCAACAACTACTCTTTCTCAAGTTCTAGCATTGACAGCGTTTTCGCCCTAAATTAATCGTCTCTATAACCGTTCAAAACTTCATTCAAAACTTTCTTCCTTAGATTGACGACACTCCTTTTCTCTAACTTTTGGGGTGTCTATTTCAATCGTCCTCTTGTCTAAGTTAATCTGGTTTCTCACAAATCCGTGCCCAAAAGCCCATCCAGTCCTCCAGATACTATCATTACGATATTCGTATTTAACACCAATCTCTGCTACTTGCACTGCACTGCTACTCTACTCCGTTCAGAGGATTTCTCGTGCCACATGATTACAACAAACAAATCGTCTCCCCATCTCACCTCTCATTTCTCTTACTTTTGTTTCTTCTGCCTTAGTACGACTGTGAATAATTACCATTCGTCAGTTATTCCATATGGATAAATAGATATATATTCCATATGGATAATAAGTAATATTTACAAGAATTATCATTATGAACTTAATGACCGTTGACCGACTATGGAACTTTCCTGTGCATTTTATACCGCCTTGGCCTTCCATTTCGTCTCCACCCACCACGCCCACCGCCTCCGACGTCACGTCCACCGCTGACGTCGCCATCTCCATCGCTTCGTCCCGCTTCGCCACCGGTACATCCTCTGCCATCGCCAGCGCCTCCACCGTTACGTCCTCCACCGTCGCTGTCTCGGCCTCCATCGCCATCTTCAGCCCCCCTACAGCAAACTCCCACACCATAACCGCAGCTGCCACCTCCACCGCCACCATCACTGTCCCCCACCGCTATCTTCAACACCGCATTCATCACCGTCACCACCACCTCCACCACCCCAACACCAATACCGCCTCCGCCGCCGACTTCACCACCGCTGCTACCCACCGCTTCAGCGTCTTCTTGGGCACGCCCACTACCATCGCCACCACCGCTTCCTCCACCACGTCTACTGCTGTCGCCACCGCCCATGCCCCGCTTCCGGTATGTCTACCGTCACCCGGTACTACCTCCTCCACCGTCACTGTCGCAGCTTCCATCGCCCCTACAGCTACGTATCTCATTGCATCGCCGCCACTACAACCTTCACCGCCACCACCACTATACCCATCGCCATCTCCAATATAGCCTTCATTACCCTCACCAGCACATCCACCGCCGCCTCCGCCACCCCAGCACCACCACCGCTTCCATCGCCGCTGCCGTCGTCACCGCTTCCAGCGTCTTCTTCGCCACGCCCACTGTAAATCGCCGCCGCCCTTCCCCTCCACACGTCCGAACTGCTGTCGCACTGCCATACCCCTCTTCCCGGCTATGTCCACAGGCCGTCACCGCCGCGGGGCCGCCTCAGCGTGCCTCGGGAAAGCGCGCGTTGACCGCTCCGCGCTCTCGCACACCTGCGGGGCGACCGGCGGCGGACGCGGAGCGGCGCTCGGTTGGCGTGGCGCAACGGGGAAAGTCGGCCGGCTTCCCGCAAATGCCGCGCGACGGCTACGCCTGCCAGCGCCGCCCGCCGGCCACCGGCACGCGCCGCCTAGAACCCCAGTGTCCGGCAGCTGCGGCGGGCGAAGATCTCCGCCGCGGGACGGTGGGGGCCGGCGCGGCGAGTGGAGCCGATAGTGGAGGGCGGTGGTGCGCGGCGGCGGCGGAATTGAGGGAGGGCGCATGGTGGCGGCAGGTGGTGGCCGCGGCCGAGACGGGTGCGCAGGAACCGGCCGGCCGCGGTGCTGCGTCGCGAATTGAGGCGCGAGGCGCCTGCGGCGGCGCGACTGCGACGGCGGTGGACAGGCGGAAAGAGGGTGACGACGGTGGACAGCCGGGGAGGGGGATGGGCGCTGGCGACAGCGTGGACATGGTGGCGAAGAGCGCGGCGATGGTAGTGGGCGGCGGGCGGTGGGCGGCGTGCGGTAGTGGCGGGCGGGGGGGGAAACCGGTGCGGGCGGGGTTTGGGGGGGGGGGGGGCGGCAGAGCAGCGGTGCGGTGGCGGTTGGTAGCGGCGACGGCCGGCTGGTCAGCAATGCCGGTGGCGGCGATGGCGGGCGTATTACGCGCCGGTGGAAAGTGGCGACGCTGAGGTTGTGGCGGGTGACGGAGTCGGGGCGGCCTTAACGAGCCACGACGGAGGAACTGCGTAGTAGGTGGAGGTCGCCGATAGTTGGCGGAGACGGCCGGGAGGTTGGCGGTCAAGTAGAGGGGCCGGGGACGCACGGCAGCGGAAACAAGATCGTGCGCGGATGGCGACGGTTTCTCAAAGGTAAATAGGAGAAGGACAAACTCAAGAAACTGTTTCCGCTGACAGCGTTGCTGAACAAATGCAAAATAAAGGAACACACCTAATTTTTTGGCCTTTTAGTACCTCCCTGGGAAACCTAAATACATTTAAAATGAAACTCTACAAAGACAACCCCATATTTAACCGAACGATAAAAATTATATAACAAACTGTATATTTCTGTGATGGCAAATTAGCTCAGTTTTTTTTTTAATTTCGTGAAAATTGTTATACCGATAACTTGAGCTACTGAGTACGCCATTTCACAAAAGAACGTTTCGAAAGTTCAGATGTCTAGAAAGAAGATGCAACTGAAATTACGCCATGCGAAAAGTCATGCCAAACATGACGGCGGAATCGTATGTGTGCGCAGAGGCTTGGTCAGGGGGGACCTACAAATTTTCAAAGTTTGGGGAACTAAAACATTTTTTTTTTCGTAATTATGTTCATTCCCCGATTTACTCTTCTTTTTAACCTGGCTAAATGAAGTCTTGCTTTTGGGGAAGGTGGCCTCCAACCATGTAAATGGTCCAACATATAATCATAGGTATTCTTTAATTATATCATTTAAGAAATAATTACATTTTCTTTATTTACTAGCAAATATATCAAATGAATTAAAACAATTAATTTAAATGTGGGCTCAGAAATGTATGAGTAGTTACCTCTCTCCTTGTTTTAGACTGCATTCGCCAATGCGCGGTAAGTCTTACCAGAAAAATTTTTGCTTCCTGCGAGTGGAGGGTTGATTGATTGATTAGGGAATCCAGACGCGTCAACTGTTAAGGTAATGTGTCCCATAAGTGCAGTTGGTGTTCTTCTCCGGAAGGTGGCGGCGGTGATCTCCTGCTGGTTGATGAATTCGGCGCCGACTTACCGCCGGCTACCGGGATTTTTCCCAACCAGATATCTCCCACCAGCCGGACAAGCTCTAAGCTCTCGACCACTCGGCATGTGTGGTACTGTAATGCATATAAGTGTGGGTGTGTGAAGTAAGAGGTAAGGGTAGCGCAGGGAAGAGGTAGAAAAGATCGCGCGCGCACCTTGGCCTGGTTGTTGGGGCACTGCTCGGTACGTTCTCCTGGAATTGATCGCAGAAACCACGGAAAACGTCCGATCAGAGCAGCCGGCCGCTAGAATTCTCCTCTAAATTGGAGCTATCTAGCCGTCAAAAATTCTGCCACTGTCAGGAGTGGGACCCCAGAACCTCACAGTCAGAGGCACTGCAGTTTCATCACTTAATACCGTGAACCACATTTCGCGGATCTCGATTAGAGG
>BOPP01000031.1:11009465-11023582 GCA_017312745.1 Gryllus bimaculatus
AACTCCCCGCGCGTGCGGAGCGGGTTACCGGTTCTGCGATGAGAAACGACGCTGCGACCTCTGACTGCGCGAATACGCGGACTAGCGCTTGCCAGTAAGGTTCGGGAGCCTCGCGTGGAATTTTTATCATTTCCTGGACGAGGCCAAGACCTCTCATGAATTACACACAAATAAAAATATTCCTTTTTTGCGCACAAGAATCAGATCGTAAAATAAAACTCTAGAGTTGATTATACACAACAACGATCTTGCTAATACATAATAAATGCTATTTAGTAAACAGTGAGTTTAATATCAAAGGTTCCTCTGAGTGAACTTGAAAGTAATGAAAAGTTAATTCAATAAGAGCGTGACTTTCTTCGTAAAAGTGATCACACTTAAATTTTTAAATCCAAATGTAGTCTATATCTCAATGCTTACTCTACTTTCCTGGCTAGGGATTATATCTTGGGCCTTGCGACTGTGTGCTTCTGAAAATATGCGCTTTTAAGTTGGGGGCTTTTATTTGAATAAATGAATGGTGCTGTTGATGTTCAGTATTGAATTAAAGAAATTTAGTTCACAATTTATATTTCAGCATTTTTGTTTTGGTAAACACATCTGAGAATTTTAAAATATATCAAATAAATTAAAAATTCAACCTTAATGTAACTATTTTAATTAAAATTCTACGCAAAAATATGCAGTTCTGTACTGGCGCAATACTGGCGCATCAGGATAGCTGAGTTTCAAGTGAAGTTTTGAACCACAATTGTTTTTGATGAGAATTCATACATAGGTAACACAGGCTTAATAATATTACTCCTTATTAATGGATTGTGGCATAAGCATTCCTAACGTGATTCATTGATTTTTTTAATAATAATAGTAATAATTGTTATTATTATTATGTAGGAGATCGTACGCGATGTGGTATATTCATCGATATATTTTATATCAGTTTCTTAAGAGATAAAAATATGACTTTACTCCTTGCAATTGAAGCAATTGAATGTTCTTGAGCCTTCCACTTGCTTCAAATTACAAACAACAGTTTTATCATATATCCAAACTCTTTTGATAACAGTTACTTTCTGTGCTCATTATCTAAAGTTCATTGGGAAATGTTAATAACATTAGCCTCGGTCTGGAATTAATAATCTTCGCGGCACTTAAACACTACTGATGTGCATGTAGATGGAACACTAATACAAAATCCCCGTTTCAATTTCTTTTTTTTATTGCTTACTGATTTGGAGAGCGTCAACTCCTTATGTTATTAGTCCCGAAAGTGTAGTGCATTTTATCCTCAGGAGGTGGAAGTTATCTTTTCCCGCTAGATGGTGAGATTCGGCGCCGACCTACCGTCGGCCAGCGGGAATTTCCCCAACCAGATATCGCCCACCAGCGGGTAACGCCCCGCCTGGAACTATCTCTAAGCCCCCGACCGGTCTGACGGCATATGTGGTGTAGGGCATATAGTGTAGTGTGTGTAAGTAAGAGGTGATGATAGGATAAGGAAGAGGAAGGAATGGTCGAGAGCCTTTGGCCCTTTTATTAGGGTACTGCTCCAGCATTCTTCTGGTATTTGTCGGAGAAACTAGCTATCAGAGCGAGCCTCTAGAATTCTCCCACAGGCAGCGACCGAACTCGACCTAGCTAGTGTCGAAAATCCTGTCACCGGGACTCCTAGGATCTCTCGGTCAGAGGCACTGCAGTGACATCAGTTGATGCCCCGAGCCAGCTCTCCCGGTTTCAGTTTCGCTTCGTACGTCCCCCTGATTTCCATTCCATCCCAGGGCCGAGCAACCAATTCCTTGAACAACAGAGTATTTGTCAGCGGCTGCGTCCGTGGCGCAACGTGGAGCCTCGTTATCGCGCCAGCCGCCCGAGCGCGCCAGGAAAAGCCCTGGGCGTCCCAGGGGGCGGAGCACGTGACGCAATTGCTTTGCAGTAACTGCCACCGCACGGCACAACGCCGCTCCGTGCCGCGCCGCGCCGCGCCGCGCCGCGCAGACAAGTGCACGTGTGCAGCGAGCCAGGTGACACGGCCGGCGCCGCCGTACCGCCCCCGCCGGCACACAGTGGGCCGAAAAAGACGTCTAAGTCTACAGAGCGTCTAAATGTACACATCTACATTGCGATCGCCAAGCTGTCGATCGCGTGCCACCCCGTCTAAATCTACAGAGCAATGATGGTCAAATCGACATTCGCAGCTACTCTATCCGAAATTGAAGTCTCTAAGAGGAAAAAGTTCCAGCCCAAATTAAGTCTTCTAAGCGCCCACAACAGTTTTGCTGTGAAGAGCTTTTGTGGTAGTTGACCCTAGTGGACCTCGGGGCAAATTTCGGTACATCGCAGTCACGCTCAAGGTTGGCTAACCTGCACTTGTTCTACACGGCTCAGACATTAATTTTATTTTTCTTGTACACTTTAATAAAAAATTGTATCATAATTAATAGAAATACATGTTTACAGACAAACAAAAGTTATGATTTGAATTTTTTTCTGTCGTGGTTCCTTGGAAGTTCACTCAGACAAGTGAACAAAAACAATTAAGTTAAATATCCTAGAGTTTTTGAATTTCTTGTTCAGAATGTGAACAGTGGAAACTTTCTAGTTCAAATAATGGATCAGCAACTTCATTATCACTTGATAAACAATCTTAATTTCCTAAAAGGTTGCTTATTAAATCTATATCTTTCGAATATAATGCATTAAAATAACTCTATGATGAGCTGGCCATGTTGTAAAAATGTCACGTAGTAGGGAACGTTGGATCTGATGGACCCATCAACAACTTTGCGCGGGAATAACACTCCGCTTTTTTCTGATAAACTCAAACTGATGGTCGTCATGTGTTCAGAAATATTCAATTTGCAGGTAGACTGTTGGACAATTTTACAAATAATTTCGATTACTTGACAGGTGCCTTCAAAGATGTCGCTAGGTCTGGCACACCCAACGTCCCCACTGGCGAGTTAAGTTGAATGCTGAGTTTTGCCCCTTGCAGCGCAGGCAGACACATATTGCGCCACTGTGCGCTGCCGCGCGCCGGCTCCCGCCCCGCGGCCCCGGATCCGCCGCGCCGCGCCGCGCGCGCCGCGCCCGCGCCGCGTGCGCCCGTGGCCGGCGGTGCGCGCGCGCGCGCGAGGTGGCGAAGGCTTGTCGCGGTCGGTGCATCGTGCGTGTCCTGCGGCGGCCGGGCCCCTGGCGGCGGGGCGCGCCGCGCCGGCGGCGAACGGAGGCGTGTCAGCGGCGGCGGTTGAGGGGCGTGGGCGCCGGAGGCAACGGAGTGGGCGCGACGCAATGCGGCGCGATCGCGGCGCCGGGTGGTACCAAGAGACCGTGGGGAGCGTTGGTTCCCGTGGAACATGTGGGCCAGCGCTCGTTGGTTGGGACGTCAATGGAGAGGGATGTTAACTTCTGATCCACATGCAGAGTAGAGCCGGTTTACCGCTCATTTTGAGATAAATTAGTGGTGGTACAACAGCACATACTTTCTCGAATTATTTGTAATTTTTCATTAAGACAGATGGCTTGTAGGGTATCAACTGATGTTTCTGCGGCAGCGGGAGGTTGCACGTTCGTGTCCCGACGTTGGCAGTAATTTCAACACTACCTACAGAGGCAGGTCGAGTTCAGTCGCTGTCTGAACAAGAATAATTCTAGCAGACGGCTACTCTGATCGGTAGTATTCCTTGGTTTCTCCTATCAAAGCCAGTCGAATGCCTGAGTAGTACTCTAACAATCGGGTTACGGATCGTACGTGATATTTCTTTCCTTTTCCTTGTCTTATTCTCCCCCGTTACTTACACATACTTTCACTTACGCTTACATGCGTTACACTAGCACACATGCGTATGTAAAGTCAAATGGTGTCAATTCAATAGTAATATAGCTGAAGGAAAACCAAAATTTGAAATTCTAAATATTCCAGCTGAAACTCATAAAACAGTAGCCTTAATCATAACAAAAACACCTTAAACTCTGTATCAGATGTATCCACAACAGTTTCTTACGCAGCGTAAGAAATAGTGTAAGTCTATAAATCGAACAATAGATGGAGCTGAAGTAGGACACACCCGTTCAGCTTCTGCTCCGCGCTTCCAGTCATCCAACGCCATTTGCGAGCTGCCTACATTGCCGTTCAAGCTCCAAAACCCAATGAATCCGGAGGTGACAACAAGCGGATTACGAATTCTACGGATGCCTTCGAATCGAAGATTACGCTAATAGATGGACAGGTGTACTAAACAGCGCGGAGCATCGGCGACGGTCTGGCGGCGGGCGCTTCGTGAGTGACCATGGCCTCTGCCCGGCGCGGGCGCGGGCGCCGGCCTGCCCGTCCACAGCCACCGTGGCCAGCGCGGCCTCGACCGCCGGTGCGTCGCGACGGCGCTACGCCACGCCACGCCACGCCGTCTCCGCCGCTGCAAACGGCCTTGTCCCTGTTACTACACCCAGTTAGTATTTTAGCTGTTTTTATGATAGGATTATACATGTTTATTTTCTTTAAATATTTTGTAATTAATAATGAATCTTCATTTTGTGTCTCATGTTTAAAAGTGTTTGACTGGTTTTGCAAGGTTCTGTGGTAGAAGGATATAATCTTGGTGGAGGGATATGGTAGAGGTAAATAATATTTATTGATTTAATTGACTTTATTCCACTGAGCCAGATGACAGCCATGGTTTACGGAAGGAAGGAAATTATGCAATTCATGGAACCAAAATAATTATTGAATGTAGAACTTGTGAGAAGTTAAAAGAAACTGTGAATTGCATAATTTTGGCTATTATGATCAGTTAACGCAAAAAATAGTGAGCTCAGATAGTAACAAATAAGTCGAATACCGAACTCTACTTGCATGCGCTGAAGACTCTATAGAAATAACCGAATACAAATATATTATATTTGTTGCTGACCAAACCAATTAATTTAATCAAAAAACATTTTCACATTACCTTTTGGCTCAGGTATGCACAATATTTAAAAATATATAAGAGTATTTGGTTAACTTTGTCCTCTGAGACGTGTTAGCAGATTTGATTAAATTTCTGAAAGACGTTACAGCTCGCTGCCGGCGACGGATCTGTGACTCCGGAATGTCAAGCACTTGAAAAAATATATTTATTTCCTCGCCACGCCTTGACAGGTGTACAGATTTTAAGTAGTACTGTACTTACGTAAGTAGTAAAAAGAAAGAATTGTAAAGTTGCGGAAAATAGTGACAATTTTTCGATTGTAAACTCGAATTATGGGTCCTTTCAAAAAATAGTGCGTAAATCTTGTTCCTATTTGTAGTTAATTACTTCCCGTAAGACTTCATTCCGTTGTTACGTATAGTTCCGTTATAACGTACGGTTACGGTTCGTCGTTTGTCAACAATGGCGCTCAAATCGTTCCAGCTAATTTCCCCAAAATGGATATTGCCTGATCGATCTGGGTGAATTCCATTCAGCGGGGGAAGATCACCAACACATCCCTAAGAAAACATACACTACACTTACGGGAGCTTAGTAGTTGACGCGCCCGGAATCACTAAACTATCAACCCCACCCCAGGAGCTTACATTCAGAAGCACTGCAATGGAATGGGCCGTGAAGTGATAAATTGATCCAGCTTCCACCCTTCAGAGTTCATCATCTCGTGAAATGTATAACGAAACAGAGCGGGTCGGACGCGTAGGTTCTTGGCGGGTAGCTGGGTCTTCAAACGGTGGCGGTGGCGGTCGACGGCGACGGTCGGCGGATGCGCGCGGCGGCGGCGGCGGGGGCCGGCGGTGGCGGCGGCGTCGACGGCGGCCGGCTGCGGCGGCGGCGGCCGGCGGTGGCGGCAAGCGGCGGTGGCGGCGGCGGTTGCGGTGGTGGCGACGGCTGCGGCGGCGGCGACAGCGACGGCGAAGGCGACGGCGCGAACGGCGACGGGCGACGGCGCACGGCGAACGGCGACGGCGACGGCCGGCGGAGCGGCGGCGGATGCGGCAGCGGGGGCGGCGGCGGCGGTGGTGGCGGCGGCGGCGAACGGCGGCCGACGGCGGCGGCGGCGGCGGCGGCGGCGGCGGCGGCGCGCGGTGGCGGCAGCGGCGGTGACGGCGGCGGTAGCGGTGGTGGCGACGGTGGCGACGGCGGCGGCGGCGCGACGGCGACGGCGGGCGCACGGCGAGCGGATGCGGCAGCGGCGGCGGCGGCGGCGGCCGGCCGGTGGCGGTGGGGGCGACGGGCGGCGGCGGCGGCTTTGGCGGCCGGTGCTGCGGTGGTCGGAAGACGGCTGGGCGGCGGCCGTCCCGCGTGCTTGGCCGTGCGTGCGCGTGCGCGGCCGTGCGTGTGCCTCGGCGACGGCGCGTGTTGATGATGGAGGCGGCGCGTGGCGCGCAGTGGAACAGGAATTTCGCCGGTTCCTGGCGCTAAGACGCGGTGATCCACGCCAGCAGGTGCCTGGCGCCCCGGCTGCCCCTCTGTGACGGGTTTCGCTCTGTTGAAGGCCGTTTGGCTGCGACCTTGTTCGAGGTTTATTGTGATTAAAAAGTATGGATTTATTTATATGAGAAGAATGCTTGAAGAAAGATTGTTTTCCGAACTATCTTGCCGTACACGAAAAAACGAATTTTGGATACGAGAAACCCGTAGAGATAGATATTTCAAGCAGGACAAGTGAATCTATATGTAGAAAAATTAATTTTTTTTTAGTTTGAACAATATTTACAACCTATTTTAGCATTAAAATAATTGATAAATTTGTTGATATTGATAGTTGAAATGGAAAGATGACAATACAAATATATTAATTTGGGAAAAGTGTGATTCACTTTTTTTGTTGTTTATTGGTTTTGGAATATGATCAATTCACGAAACGAAATTCAACTGATTATTTGACACTGACAATTTTATTACCTGAAACTTTTAGGTGTTTTACGGTTTTCTCATTTTTTCATGAATGAAATAAGGTCGAAAATATTTCAGAATATGATTATAGTACATTGTAGCAACAAACTTTTATAATTATGTATACTACGAGGAGAACAATAAGTTCATGAAGGACATTTCAGTATTCTCAGTCAGATTCCAGAGTATTTTGGATATTGAAGTTTGTTGTTTCATTAGTCATCTAGTGCGTGTGTCTGTAGGGTTGACTGAATGCGGGAGTGAGTTTCGAATTGTGTTTGTTGGCGTGAATATGTCCTCACCTTTTTATTTCAAGAGTTCCGTCACGCAGGCCAAAGAGGACTGACCACTCAATGACTAATCGGTCCTTCGAGAAATTTTCGCATTCCGACTTGCTGCAAGTTACTGGAATTGAAGGTAGAATAGTCATGGGTAAAAAAGGTGAGCAACGGAAAAATATTTAACTCATGTTTACAAAAGTAACACAAATGCATTACCTTTTCATTTTAGAAAGCGAATGCCACAAGAGAAAACCGCCTTCTAAGGGGAGCTGGTTACATCGGAGAGTTAAAATACATACATTGAGGCCTTCCAGTGCTGATCGTACTGTCCGTCACATTTTAAGACGTTTGTGCAGTTGTATCGTGATGACAATAAATGTTCGTAAGTATGAATTTATTACTGAGTAACTTGGACTTAAAAGAAGGAATAATAATGATAATTTATTTTGGTAACTCAATTATAAAAAAAATTGTAGTTACTGAAGACTCTTGTAAATTTAGTTACTGGCTTAACCTTAGTATTTTAAAAACTTCAAAATTGTATACATTTTTTCCACTTATCTTTTCCTTATTATTCAGCCTCTGCGTTTGCAATTGAGAAAGTCGCTTTGAAATACATTTACACTCAGACACACACGCAAGCAAAGGTTGTCTTTTTATAACGTGCACCACAGTTCAAATGTCCTTCTTGAGAAATACCTCTCCAAGTGAATACTTATTGCGAAAAATGCGAGTGAATAACTGATGAATCTGCGAGCCATAACCAACCCGATTACACATCACGTCCAAGTCAGCCGCACAGTTTATTGCCCCCCAGCGTAACAACTTCAATAACCGCTCCAACAATCGCCTCAAGGCCGGGCAGCTGGCAAAGCATTTCTTCACGAAACATCACTTTTTTTCTTTAAAATTGCACCGCAAGACTAGTTTATGAAGTGTAAAAGCAGGTGTTGAATCTAGCAGCGTCCGGCAGCCGTCACGGATGCCGCGAGAAGGCAAACGCCGCCCTTACAGCTCGTGACCGCCTTCATCCTCGGGGCGAGGAAAATCATCCTTGTAAGCACCTATCATTTTCACGGAGAAAATTAACCAGCGACGACACGCGCCGGCGTCTTCCTCCCATGCTCTCGTTAAATTCGCGCTCGGGAACTCGAGCAGTCACCGCCTTCGGCGAGAACGTCTTGCAAAGAGGCAGTTTACTTTGAACGTCCCTTCCAAAAGCGGCGTTCATTTTTCTCGTGCGTGACAGACGTTTGAAAGTAAAGTTGTTTTTTAAAAGAAATTTAAAGTTTGCATTGTTTTTTAACGTTTCTTCGATGACGAAATACTTGTCAAATACTGAGTATTCTGTGTTGGTAGCGTAATATCGATAAGTATGTTACTGTGTAATACTGGATTTCGCATGCGCAATTTTGAACAGTTTTCTGTTATTTTGATTGTCTTATGTTGTTAACTTGCAGAAAATAAACTCCCAAAGCCAATATTTCTTTCCAAAGATTGATGATCCACCGTTGTTGAATGTAACACTGGGGAAATTTTCAGCGTCATCTTCGTGCATTATGTATGCTAGACGGTACGAGTAATTTGCAAATAGATCGGTAATACACTGTTTCCGAAAGACATGGAATACAATAGTGTGGTTTTTCTTGCAAAAGGACACTATGCAAAGTAGAAGCAATTCTAAGCAGAGTTTTACAGCTTTTAGTTCTTTGCCATATTCTCCACTAGCAAGAGCAATATTTAAGTAATGAGTGTTTGTGACCATATTATCATAAGCAATTGGGGGAAAATTGACCTAGGGGTAATTAGTTAATTTATTTTGAATTTTGTAAGCTCTTTCTCCATTAGTTTGTGAACTGCAGCTGGCAGAAAGTATGCAGAAGAACGAATGATTCTCTAATTGTGCGAAAAAGGACAGTACTTCCAAGTAGTTTCGACACTTTATTCAAGTGATTGATGTTACGTATCGCAATGTACCAATGCCTCGTTTTCCCCGCAAATTTGGTTGCGGGCGGGGCAACAAATCGCAACATTTACTCCACAATGACACAGCGGCAGTACGAAATCGGGGAACTTTCTTCTGCGGCTTCGCCGAAGGCAGCGGCCCGAGGGGAGTGGGCGTTTCTGGCGAGTGGAGTTCTGGGAAGGGACACGGACGGGGGCCGCGGCGTGGTCGGTCGGGGTCGTGGAACGGGCAGACGGGCGACGGTCCGAGGTGGAAGCTAGCGAGCAAGCGAGCGGGCAGGCGGGATGGTCCGGAGGGGCGGGGAAGCGGTTGGGCTTGGGTTGGAGGGCATTGGTTTGTGGAATGAGCGACCGATGGACGGATTTGAGGGGTGGGTGGTTGAGCGGTGGCCGGCGGGCGGGCAAAGATAGCGGAGTGGATGAGGCGGGCGGTGTTCGGGGCGGCGATGGGACGTGTTCGTGGACAATGTGGGTGGTCAGTGGGTGAGCGGGAGCGTACGCGGCACGGGTGGATGAGGGGTCGTGGTCGTGTGAAGTGGGACGGTTTAGCGAGTAGGTGCGTGAGAGAACCCGGCGGGCGGAGGGCTTGGCGAACGTGTAGATGAGAGAGGCGGTGGTCGGGCGGGTTAAGGGAGCGAGGGGGGGGGAGCCAGGCGGACGAGAGAGCTGGCGGGCGAGTGGATGAGTGGGGCCGGGGGGCGGGCGGGCGCAATACCGTTTCGCAGGGCCCGGACTATGTACGCTAAGTGCCGCGGCGGAAGGCGCGCGCGCCGTTTGCTGCAGGTAGGCCGGGGCGGCCGGCGCGGTGCGGTAGCTGTCCGCCGCCCACCTGTAATCAGCACCGCCCGCGCCGCCGACGGCGCAAAGAGCCGCCGCACTTGCCCACGGCCGCCTGCACTTCGCCTTCGCCTCCCGACTCCGCTCCGCCGCCTCTGCGCCGAATCCGCCGCCTCCGCCGCCGCCGCCGCCACCACCGCCACCGCCACCGCCACCGCCACCGCCAACCGCACCCCTGCCACCGCCAACCCGCAGGCGCGTCCGCGCCGGCGAAAGCTGTCCCCGTCTCCTCCCGCCGCCGTCGCTCGCATCCGTTCCTGTTGCCCACAGCCACGGCGCATCGCCGCCGCTTCTCCGCCTCCTCCGCCACCAATCTTTCAACATCACCGTCCTACTGTCCACTCGCCCCCGGCGCTGGCCACCGTCGCCGCAACAGCGCTTCGTCTTCCCCGCTCGCTCCCATCCATCTCCCTCATCACCACTCCGCACCACTGGATGCCGCCGACCTCTCACCCGGGCCCCTCTAACATTACCTCCGCGTCACTGGCAACGCGGCTGCCGCCACACTCCCTTCACCGTCGGAGGATAAGCCGGTGGGCCCACTCCGCCTCCATTCTTCCGGCTGTCTCGGTTCTGCCGCGCCGGTCCTACTGGCAACGGGCGGATCCCGGGCCACACGCCCGCCCCCTGCGGCGGGCTGGGCGTTCGCGCGCGCTGCGAACCAGGCAGACGGGCGGGGGCCTAGCGCGAGGAGGGCGAGGATGCGCACGACGAGGAGGGTGGGAGGACGGGGAAGCACAGGTACGAGAGCATCGAAGTGAAAAGTGGGTACTCGGAGGAAGGAAACTCGCCCCGCCAGCAGCGCGCGCGCGCCGCGCAGGGCGCCTGCTGCCGCGGCATTAAGCGCACAGTTCCGGGCCGCGAAACGGTATGCGCCGCCCGCCACCCGGCCCCACTCATCCACTCGCCCTTGCCAGCTCTCTCGTCGCGCCGGCTCGCCCCCCCACCCCACCGGCTTCCTAACCCGGACAGCCTGTAAATACGTTAAACAGAAAATGCAATATGAGAAGAGGCAGAATAAGATAGTAGAAACGCAAGATGAAGATTATTTTTTTTCCCTCGAACTGTTTCTTTACGAAAGCGGCCATTGGTTTGAAATCAATGGGGCGTATGTGGTGTGTCCCGCACAAAGTTGTTTAGCGTTACCGCCAGATAGAAGAAATATCTTAAAACAGAACTGTACACTAAGTGTAAAACAAATAAATGTACAATCCAATTGCACCAAGTGACCGGATTTTATTGATGATTTCGGAAGTTTATTTACATTGTTTATATTTTCAAAGTTTGGAGATTGTCATTGTGGGACGTTATTTAAAAGACATAAAAACATGGAAGAAGCGGCACCAGGTTAAAATGAATTAAAAAGTAAAGACGAAGAAGTCGGAGATGAGGACACAGAAATGCCCCATAAGACAGATGGGTTCATAACGAATTTTCAAGGAAATTAGTACATCTTAGAAAACTCTGCGTGAACACAGAGAAGATCGCAGACGACTGAAAAGGAAAAAGGGCAGTAAGAAGAGAGCATCCAGAAAACAGAAAGGAAAATGTTTTTTGTCAAATCAAAAACAGTCAATACTTTTTAGGCGCATACTGGAGCATGTGGTAATTGTTGATGTGGAATATCTTATCACGCTGTAGCAAATGTAATAGTATTTCGCTCCTTTTTTCCCCACATGATTCCCCCTACTTTTGTCTCAGTATATAACCTCAACAGATTCTAACAACCTCGTAAGGACCGTTGTTCTTTTGTAAGCTGGATGCTTATGTTTCTTTTTAAAAACACCCTCAAAATGTGAACTCCAAATGCAATTTACTGATAAGTTAAGACAAACTCCTGATACATTCATTTCATGTAACAAGCATAAGAACGGTTTTGAAATTCAGGGGCAAACAGACGACGTTACAGTTATAAGCTACAGAAGTAATATATTAGTAGCAGTGACGACTGCCATAGTTCCTGTACGCGCATGGATGGCAACGGAAAGTTACAAGTGCGTGTATGCGGACCAGAATCACGCACACTGCGTAGTGAGGCAAGTTTTAAGCCAAACTATCGATACACGATAACTTCGATACCTCACTAAATGCTTTTCAATGTCGATGAAAAACAACGACCAAAAAAATCTGGCAATTGTAAACATGTGTATCAGGCAATTGTAAATATAGTGAATTTATTTATACTTATTATCTCTAGTGAATTTATTTTAATTTATACTTATGAATCTGCAATGGCCTGCAAATGTTTAAAGGCCTGCTCTTTCACCTTAACTATTAAATGAAATAGTTTTTATTAAAATACTTAAATATTAAAGAGGGGAGAAGCAACATTGAAGTATCTGGATAAATAATCATTTTGGTCCGACAATATTTAAAAATAAACTTTTCCAAGATGTTTACCAAAGTGCAGGAATATTAATTAATGCAAATATTGTTAGAGAACTTGTAATGGATGGATGCCTGACTACAGTTAGCGGCTAACAACGCGACCGTGGGCTTATTTGAAGGAAACATTTACCAAGCGCGCGTTGCAAACCTGTGTTTGCGAAGAACGCAGATTGGTTGTTGTTGAGTGATGAGCAAAACCGCAACTTGAGAGCTTCAATGATCCAAACAATGTTTAACTTGTAAGCGATACCAAGAAGATTTGACTGTAAGAAATGCGTTGCTCACGAGAGCGCAATCAAACACAATTCACCATCTCACCACAAAGGTCATGGACATGCCACTGCTTCATCAATGTAAATTAAAGCACACGACTAATGCACTACTGCGTTGCCGCCAGTCAATACAGTTTCGCTCTGAATAATCGCATAATGCCCATATTTTTTAAAAATGGCCTGAATTAAATAACACAATTTCCTATTATGAAAACCGTTAAACTCAGTGCTGAAAGTTTACTTGACTATATTAACCATTCAACAATCTAACCATCTGTTATTCATTTAACGTTAGAACATCACATCATTTTTTCGAGAATACCGCAATTTAAATCGTATATTCTTTTTTTTTTGCCGTTACGTAACGTATACGGAGTACGGAGTAATATACGTAGTATAGGGAAAGTTATGTAAACGCTGCGGAAAAACGATTTCAAAAATTTAACGGAAATACACGTTTTTGGAGTTCCCTGATACCGAAAAAGTGTTTTTTTGTTTCAAAACCGTCTTGTCCTGTCGTCCGTTCCGTCTGTTCTGGTGTACCCTTAGCGCCATAACTTCCAAATACTTCTAAATTCCAAAACGGGCAATAGGCTTTTTTCAAATTGAAGGAAACCCCTGTCCATTTGGCTGGAATCAAAGCTCTGCGATTTTTGAAAACCATTCATTAGTTTTGGTGGGGGTAGTTTACATGAAGCAAATTTTCTCTTTAAATTTCTTAATAACAATATAATAAAATGCCTCATGAATATGGCATAGGTAACTCATTCGCGGGTAACTCTGAATTTTCGATACATTCAAAGGTTTGAATTTTTTCGGGGTCTTCCCGAAAAAATTAAATTTAAGAAATTTTTAAGGGTATTTTAATATCTTGTCTTCTTAAACAGTAGTCATAAACGAAGTAAAGTAACTCTTCGAGTAATGATTAAACGTGTCAGCAAAATTGAATCCCGTTCCTGTACTACTTTATGGATCACAGCATGAAGTGTTATCCATTCATAAATGAAATTACCAGAATATTAATTAATACTTTATTCGATTATCACGTATGTCAGCGCTTTTTAAGAAAATAATGATAATTTTTTCAATTTTTTTAAGCAGTCTTTAAAATAAAACTACTCTTATCCGCAAAGCCCCAGTGTTTAGTGTTGCGTGTATTTACTACTCAGGTTGATTATTGTTTTTAAAATACCTAGCAACCTAATCATCAATAAATATGAATGACTATATTTTTCCCTCAAAATTCAAAAGATAAAACTTGTGAAATGTATGATATGTTTGTGCGTCGAACGAATCCCCAAAATCAATCAATCAGCGTTGCTTTTCTTCCTTCCTAAGCGAGGTTTTGTACGTTGTGGTTTACTGCAATAATTTCATCAGTGAGTAAAAATCCTTCACCGATTATGCTGGTCTGACAGGCTGTACCTCTTGTCTCTTTCGGCGTCATCTTTCGAAGCTGAGTAGGCAGATCGCTAATCCTTTCATTCTTGGCGTTTTAAAGACCAACC
>BOPP01000031.1:11023607-11034884 GCA_017312745.1 Gryllus bimaculatus
GCCGTGCGTGTGCTCGGCGACGGCGCGTGTTGATGGATGGAGGCGGCGCGTGGCGCGCAGTGGAACAGGAATTTCGCCGCGTTCCTGGCGCTAAGACGCGGTGTCCACGCCACAGGTGCCTGGCGCCACGGCTGCCCCTCTGTGACGGGTTCGCTCTGCTTGAAGGCCGTTTGCTGCGACCTTCGTGGAGGTTCTTTGTGATTAAAAGTATGCTGTTATTTATATGAGAAGAATGTGAAGAAGATTGTTTCCGAAACTATCTTGCCGTACACGAAAACGAATTTTGGAATACGAGAAACCCGTAGAGATAGATATATTTCAAGCAGGACAAGTGAAATCTATATGTAGAAAAAAATTATTTTTTTTTAGTTTGAACAATATTTACAACCTATTTTACATTAAAATAATTGATAAATTTGTTGATATTGATAGTTGACAATGGAAGATGACAATACAAAATATTATTTGGAAAGTGTGATTCTTTTTTGTTGTTATTGTTTTGGAATATGATCAATTACGAAACGAATTCAATGATTATTTGACACTGACAATTTTATTACCGAAACTTTTAGGTGTTTTACGAGTTTCTCATTTTTCATGAATCGAAATAAGGTCGAAAATATTTCAGAATATGATGTAGTACATTGTAGCACAACTTTTAAAATTATGTATACTGTGAGGAGAACAATGAGTTCATGAAGGACATTTCAGTATTCTCAGTCAGATTCCAGAGTATTTTGGATATAGAAGTTTGTTGTTTTCATTAGTCGTCTAGCGTGTGTCTGTAGGGTTGACTGAATGCGGGAGTGAGTTCGAATTGTGTTGTTGGCGTGAATATGTCTCCCTTTTATTTCAAGAGTTCCGTCACGCAGGCACAAAGAGGACTGACCACTCAATGACTAATCGGTCCTTCGAGAAATTTTTCGCATTCGATTGCTGCAAGTTACTGGATTGAGGTAGAATAGTCATGGTAAAAAAGGTGAGCAACGGAAAAATATTTATCATGTTTACCAAGGTAACACAAATGCATTACCTTATTCATTTAGACAGCGAATGCTACAAGGAGAAAACCGCGTCTAGGGGAGCTGGTTACATCGGAGAGTTTAATACATACATTGAGGCCTTCAGTTGCTGATCGTACTGTCGTCACATTTTCAGACGTTTCGTGCAGTTGTATCGTGATGACAATAAATGTTGTAAAGTATGAATTTATTACTGAGTAACTTGGATTAAAAGAAGGAATAATAATGATAATTATTTTGTACTCATTATAAAAATTGTAGTTACTGAAAGACTCTTGTAATTTTAGTTACTGGCTAACTTAGTAATTTAAAACTTCAAAATTGTATACATTTTCCACTATCTTTTCCTTATTATTCAGCCTCCTGCGTTTGCATTGAGAAAGTTAGCTTTTGAAAATACATTTACACTCAGACACACACGAGCAAAAGGTATGTCTTTTATACACGTGCACCACAGTTCAATGCCTTCTTGAGAAATACCTCCCAACGTGAAATACTTATTGCGAAAAATGCGAGTGAATAACTGATAGAAATCTCGAGCATACCAACCCGATTACACATCAGTCCCAAGTCAGCCGCACAGTTTATTGCCCCCCAGCGTACAACTTACAATAACCGCTCCACATCGCCTCAAGGCCGGGCAGTGGCAGCATTTCTTCACGGAAACATCACCTTTTTCTTTAAAATTGCACCGCAAGATAGTTTATGAAGTGTAAAAGCAGGTGTTGAACTAGCAGCGTCCGCAGCCGTCACGGATGCCGCGAGAAGGCAAACGCCGCCTTACCGCCGTGAACCGCCTTCATCCTCGGGGCGAGGAAAATCATACTTGTAAAGCACCTATCATTTTTCACGAAGAAATTCACCGGCGAAGACAGCGCCGGCGTCTCCTCCCATGCTCTCGTTAAATTCCGCTCGGGAACTCAAGCAGTCAACGCCTTGCCCGAGAACGTCTTGCAAAGAGGCAGTTACTTTGACGTCTCTTCCAGAGGAGGCGTTCATTTTTCTCGTGCGTGACAGACGTTTGAAAGTAAAGTTGTTTTTAAAAGAAATTTAAGTTTTGCATTGTTTTTTAACGTTTCTTCGAATGACGAAATACTTGTCTCATACTGAGTATTCTGTGTTGGTACGTAATATTGATATGTTACTGTCTATACTGATTCGCTATGCGCTATTTAGAGTTTGAACAGTTTTCTGGAATTTGATTGTCTTATGTTGTTAGTTCCAGAAAAGACTCAACCAAAGGCTGTTTCTTTAAAAAAATGAAGATCCACCGTTGTTGAATTATCACTGGGGAAATTTTCAGCGTCATCTTCGTAGCATTATGTATGCTAGACGTACGAGTAATTTGCAAATAGATCGGTAATACACTGTTTCCGAAGACATGGAAATACAATAGTGTGTTTTCTTGTCAAAAGGACTCTAATGCCGAAGTAGAAGCAAATCTAAGCAGACTTTTAAGCTTTTAGTTCTTTGCATATCTCCCCTAGAAAGAGCACATATTTAAGTATGAGCGTTTGTGAACGTTATTATCCATAAGCAATGGGGAACAAAAAAATTTACTAGGGGTAATTAGTATTTTTTTGATTTGTAACTCTTTCTCCATTAGTTTGTGAACTGAAGCTGGCAAGAAAGTATGCCAGAAGAACGAAATTATTCTCTAATTGTGCGAAAGGAGAGTACTTCCAAGTAGTTTCGACACTTTATTCAGCGAGTTGATGTTACGTATCGCATTGGTACAATGCTCGTTTTCCCCGCAAATTTGTGTTGCGGGCGGGCAACAAATCAACATTTACTCCACAATGACACAGCGCAGTACGAAATCGGGGAACTTTCTCTCGGGCTTCGCCGAAGGCAGCTGGCCCGAGGGGAGTGGGCGTTTCTGCGAGTGGAGTTCTGGGGAAGGGACACGGACGGGGGCCGCGCCGTGGTCGGGTCGGGGTCGTGGAACGGGCAGACGGGCGACGGTCCGAGGTGGAAGCTAGCGAGCAAGCGAGCGGGCAGGCGGGATGGTCCGGAGGGGCGGGGAAGCGGTTGGGCTTGGGTTGGAGGGCATTGGTTTGTGGAATGAGCGACCGATGGACGGATTTGAGGGGTGGGTGGTTGAGCGGTGGCCGGCGGGCGGGCAAAGATAGCGGAGTGGATGAGGCGGGCGGTGTTCGGGGCGGCGATGGGACGTGTTCGTGGACAATGTGGGTGGTCAGTGGGTGAGCGGGAGCGTACGCGGCACGGGTGGATGAGGGGTCGTGGTCGTGTGAAGTGGGACGGTTTAGCGAGTAGGTGCGTGAGAGAACCCGGCGGGCGGAGGGCTTGGCGAACGTGTAGATGAGAGAGGCGGTGGTCGGGCGGGTTAAGGGAGCGAGGGGGGGGGAGCCAGGCGGACGAGAGAGCTGGCGGGCGAGTGGATGAGTGGGGCCGGGGGGCGGGCGGGCGCAATACCGTTTCGCAGGGCCCGGACTATGTACGCTAAGTGCCGCGGCGGAAGGCGCGCGCGCCGTTTGCTGCAGGTAGGCCGGGGCGGCCGGCGCGGTGCGGTAGCTGTCCGCCGCCCACCTGTAATCAGCACCGCCCGCGCCGCCGACGGCGCAAAGAGCCGCCGCACTTGCCCACGGCCGCCTGCACTTCGCCTTCGCCTCCCGACTCCGCTCCGCCGCCTCTGCGCCGAATCCGCCGCCTCCGCCGCCGCCGCCGCCACCACCGCCACCGCCACCGCCACCGCCACCGCCAACCGCACCCCTGCCACCGCCAACCCGCAGGCGCGTCCGCGCCGGCGAAAGCTGTCCCCGTCTCCTCCCGCCGCCGTCGCTCGCATCCGTTCCTGTTGCCCACAGCCACGGCGCATCGCCGCCGCTTCTCCGCCTCCTCCGCCACCAATCTTTCAACATCACCGTCCTACTGTCCACTCGCCCCCGGCGCTGGCCACCGTCGCCGCAACAGCGCTTCGTCTTCCCCGCTCGCTCCCATCCATCTCCCTCATCACCACTCCGCACCACTGGATGCCGCCGACCTCTCACCCGGGCCCCTCTAACATTACCTCCGCGTCACTGGCAACGCGGCTGCCGCCACACTCCCTTCACCGTCGGAGGATAAGCCGGTGGGCCCACTCCGCCTCCATTCTTCCGGCTGTCTCGGTTCTGCCGCGCCGGTCCTACTGGCAACGGGCGGATCCCGGGCCACACGCCCGCCCCCTGCGGCGGGCTGGGCGTTCGCGCGCGCTGCGAACCAGGCAGACGGGCGGGGGCCTAGCGCGAGGAGGGCGAGGATGCGCACGACGAGGAGGGTGGGAGGACGGGGAAGCACAGGTACGAGAGCATCGAAGTGAAAAGTGGGTACTCGGAGGAAGGAAACTCGCCCCGCCAGCAGCGCGCGCGCGCCGCGCAGGGCGCCTGCTGCCGCGGCATTAAGCGCACAGTTCCGGGCCGCGAAACGGTATGCGCCGCCCGCCACCCGGCCCCACTCATCCACTCGCCCTTGCCAGCTCTCTCGTCGCGCCGGCTCGCCCCCCCACCCCACCGGCTTCCTAACCCGGACAGCCTAGTAAATACGTCTACAGAAAATGCAATATGAGAAGAGGCAGAAAAAGATAGTAGAAACGAAGATGAAGATTATTTTTTTCCCTCAACACTGTTCTTGACGAAACGGCCATTTGTTGAAATCATGGGGCGTATGTGGTGTGTCTCGGCACATTGTTAGCGTTCGCGCCAGATAGAAGAAATATCTTAAAACACGAACTGTACACTAAGTGTAAAACAAATAAATGTACTAATCATTGCACCAAGTGACGATTTCTATTGATGATTTCGAAGTTTATTTACATTGTTATATTTCAAAGTTGGAGATTGTCATTGTGGACGTTATTTAGAAGACATAAAAACATGGAAGAAGCGCAACAGGTTAAAATGATTAAAAGTAAAGACGAAGAAGTCGGAGATGACGGACACAGAAATGCCCATAAGACAGATGGGTTCATAACGAATTTCAAGGAAATTAGTACATTAGAAACGCTGGTGAACACAGAGAAGATCGCAGACGACTGAAAAGGAAAAAAGGGCAAGTAAGAACGAGAGCATCAGAAACCAGAAAGAAAATGTTTGTCAAATCAAAAACAGTCATACTTTTTAGGCATACTGGACATGTGTCAATTCGGTTGATGTGAATATCTTATCACGCTGTAGCAAATGTATAGTATTTCGCTCCTTTTTTCCCACATGATTCCCCTACTTTTGTCTCGTATAATAACCTCAACAGATTCTAACAACCTCGTAAGGACCTTGTTCTTTTGTAAGCTGATGCTATGTTTCTTTTAAAAACACCTCAAATGTGAACTCATGCAATTTACTGATAAGTTAAGACAAACTTCCTGGATACATTCATTTCATGTAACAAGCATAAGAACGGTTTTGATTTCCAGGGCGCAAACAGACGACGTTACAGTTATAAGCTACAGAAGTAAATATATAGAGTACAGTGACGACTGCCATAGTTCACTGTACCGCAGTGGATGGCAACGGAAAGTTACAAGTGCGTGTATGCGGACCAGACATCACGCACCTGCGTAGTGAGGGCAAGTTTTAACAAACTATCGATACATCGATACTTCGATACCTCACTAAATGCTTTTCAATGTCGATGAAAACAACGACAAAAAATCTGGCAATTGTAAACATGTGTATCAGGCAATTGTAAATATAGTGAATTTATTTATACTTATTATCTCTAGTGAATTTATTTTATTTATATTATGAATCTGCAATGCTGAAATGTTAAGGCCTGCTCTTTCACCTTAACTACTTAAATGAAATAGTTTATTAAAATACTTAAATATTAAAGAGGGGAGAGCAAATTGAAGTTATCTGATAATCTAATCATTTTGGTCGACAATATTTGAAAAATAAACTTTTCCAAGATGTTTACCAAAGTGCAGGAATATTAATTAATGAAATATTGTTAGAGAACTTGTAATGGATGGATGCCTGACTACAGTGTAGCGGCTAACAACGCGACGTGGGCTTATTTGAAGGAAACATTACCAGCGCGCGTTGCAACCTGTGTTTGCGAAGAACGCAGATTGGTTGTTGTTGAGTGCATGAGCAAAACCGCAACCTTGAGAGCTTCGATGATCCAAACCATGTTTAACTTGTAAGGAACCAAGAAGATTTGACTGTAAGATGCGTTGCTCCGAGAGCGCAATCAAACACAATTCACCATCTCACCGCAAAGGTCATGGACATTGCCACTGCTTCATCAATGTAAATTTCAAGCACACGACTAATGCACTACTGCGTTGCGCAGTCAATACAGTTTCGCTCTGAATAGATCGCATAATGCCCATATTTTTTAAAATGGCCTAGAAATTAAAATAACACAATTTCATATTATGAAACACGTACTCAGTGCTGAAGTTTTACTTGACTATTATTAACCATTCACAATCTACCATCTGTTCATTCATTTAACGTTAGAACATCAATCATTTTTTCGAGAATACGCAATTTAAATCGTATATTCTTTTTTATTTTGCCGTATACGTACGTATACGGAGTACGGAGTAATATACGTAGTATAGGGAAAGTTATGTAACGCTGCCGAAAAACGATTTCAAAATTTCAACGGAAATACACGTTTTGGAGTTCCCTGATACCGAAAAAGTGTTTTTTGTTTCAAAACGTCTGTCTGTCCGTCCGTCCGTCTGTCTGGTGTACACTAGCGCCTTAACTTCCAAAACTTCCTAAACTTCCAAAACGCTATAGGATTTTTTTCCAAATTGAAGGAACCCCTGTCCATTTGGCTGGAATCAAAGCTCTGCGATTTTGAAAACCATTCATTAGTTTTGTGGGGGTAGTTTACATGAAGCCAAATTTTCTCTTTAAATTTCTTATAACAATATAATAAAATGCACTAATGAATATGGCATAGGTAACTCATTTCGCGGGTAACTCTGAATTTTCGATACATTCAAAGGTTTGAATTTTTTTCGGGGTCTTCCCGAAAAAAATTAATTTAAGAACATTTCAAGGGTATTTTAATATCTTGTCTTCTAACAGTAGTCATAACGAAAGTAAAGTACTTCGAGTAATGATTAAACGTGTCAGCAAATTGAATCCCGTTCCTGTACTACTTTATGGATCACAGCAATGAAGTGTTATCCATTCATAAATGAAATTACCAGAATATTATTAATATTTATTCGATTATACGTATGTCAGCGCTTTTAGGAAATAATGATATTTTTTCATTTTTTTTAACAGTCTTTAAAATAAAACTACTCTTTATCCCAAAGCCCAGTGTTTAGTGTTCGTGTATTTACTACCCAGGTTGATTATGTGTTTTTAAATACCTAGCAACCTAATCATCAATAAATATGAATGAACATATATTTTTCCTCAAAATTCAAAGATAAACTTGTGAAATGTATGATATGTTTGTGCGTCAGAAAGAATCCCCAAAATCAATCAATCAGCGTTGCTTTCTCCTTCCTAAGGTTTGTACGTTGTGGTTTACTCAATAATTTCATCACGTGAGTAAATCTTCACACGATTATGCTGGGCTGACAGCGACCTCGTTTCTCTTTTCGCCATCTTTCGAAGCTGAGTAGGCAGATCGCCTATCCTTCATTCTTGGCGTTTTAAAGACCAACCTTCTTTAGCCATACCGGGTTCTTTATAACGAGATTTCTTTAACCGAACCCACTTGGTAAATTGGACATTCACAACCTTAGAATTCCCGAGTAATTGTACGGCAGTATGTGAAAGGGCATCAAGCTGACAAAGATGCGTTTGTGTTCAGTTGAAGTTTCAAATCTTCTTCTACACGGTTGAATCGTTTTCTCTTTTTCATTCCTCCAGACTCGTTTCGTGAGTTCTATTTTCTGTCTTCTGCGTTTGCGTTGAGGTTCAATCGTCACTGCAGGTGTAGCATCATTTTCGCTTCGGTGAGCAATTTCAAGTCTTTTGATTTTAATTGGACCTGTTTGGTCAGAGTATTATTCGTAAGCCTGTGGAAACTGCAGTACCTGCTATTATATCGCGTTAAGTCTCATTTGCATGTTATACCTGCCCCGCCTTGTCATCACCCATGCTTACCAGTGTTTTCTTCGTGTGTGGCACGATTACCTGTTACCTCGTGCCTAGTTTACATTGCTAATAATTTTCGTGTCTCCAAGACATTTCTCTTTATTTGTGTTTTTGTAAGGTTTCGTAGGCAGCGAGTATTTGTCGTTTTGATTGCACTGTTTCAGAGTAAATGATGCAAGTACAATATTCTGCACACTTTTAAAAGAAATAAACTGACGTTACCATATTTAATAACATCTTTTTATTAATTATTGTTGCGATGAAAATTTGAAATAATATTCTAAATATATTATTAATCAGATAAAGGCGAAAGTATTATTATATAATAGTTTGAAAAGTCGTATTAAAAATATTTTTAAGTTCCTGCTCTGAAGTTAAATTATAAACAGTTAAACAATGTTTTTGCGAAAATAGTAACACTTTCATCGTCAACACACTGTTTTAGTAAAACGCAAAGTTACGCAAAGTCACAGAGGAGAAAGTTTTCAGTTTTTATTGAATGAAATAGTGGAAGTGCACACGCCACGGACATCTGATCGAAAATGCATTACGAATGTTTACATCCTGTGCATATTGTTTAATGGGATATCAAGAATCGTTTTTGGAAACTGTAAAATGGGCACAGTCATTTATGTTTCGTGAATATTCAAATGTTAAATTATGTGCTTTTTATCTTAAACTTTTTTTTACGTTGTTATAACGTAGACCTTGTAAATTCTAATACGGTGTTTTATGTAGTTATTAAAATGTGATATTTTAGTTTGATGGGAAGCAAGAAATATTTGTTTATTAATTTAAAAATAATAAAATGAAGTGGCTGCGCTAAACAAATTCAAATTGGTCTGTCAGCATAGTAATTAAGCTTGAAATGTCGAAATTAAATGCTCCGAAAAGAAATGGTTCCAACCATTTTTTATTAACAACATGACTTTTGAAATACTTGTATGACGACAGCAATTGTACCTGCATACTTTCTCTACAACTACACCGACGATTGTGCCTGCTGCAAGCGCTCGTTAACGTTAGAGTATGCTTGGTTTGCCTTTAACCTTGTCAATATAGTTGCAATCGTAGTCGCAATATTTCTATTCAAAATAGTTATCATCACTAGCTTCCATACATAGCATTAGCTGCTATCATCATCATATTTGCCGAAATCCCTTTGACTGTTAAATGCTGTTTGGCCGCATGTAAAAGACCACCTCCACAAACACCCCTACAGCCCCCACCAGGGCCATCACCATCACCATCACCATCACCACCACTACCACTAACGCTATTAACAACACCACCAACACCAACACTGTCACCATCAATTCCACCGCCACCTGCACCCCAACCAATAATACCACCACCGCCACCTCAACCAATACCACCACCATTGCCACTATCACCACCAACAACAACAACCGCCTCCACAACCGCCTCCACAACCGCCACCACCAACTCAGCTACTACTAATACCCCTCTCCAACATGAACGTTACGGCTTACATCCACCGTAACCTCTGGAAGCACTATCGCTCGTGGCGCGGGGTCGTGTTGCCCACACAAGAAGCAACGAGAGTCTCATCTGCATTCAATCGACGCTGGCAGCGCGGGCGCAAATCCCGCGGGGCGAGTTTCGGCCGTGGGTTGAGCCGCCTACGAAGCATTGCACTTGTCGATACGCGAATTTATGCCTTTATCTGGGATCGGTATATAAAAAAGGAAAAAAACGGCACAGGTGGAAATAGCAGGGAGTGTGTGTTTCGAGAAATTAATTGCCTCCTTTAAACAGCGAGCAAGCGTCTTCTGAGGAACGAAATCTGCGCCTCCTCGGAATGGGCAATGCTACACCACCATCATGTTCCCGCTGGCGCTCTTTGTAATATTGATTGTACTTGTTTGTTTTCTTATTGTCGTCCTGAAATATTTCAGTTAAATGATAATTGTCGAAAAACCTACTAAGCAAAGTCACTAATGGGCCACAACACACACGAGCTACTCTTATTCCGAACAAAAAGTGAAAAGAGTGTGTTGTTTGTAAAATGGCAAAACCAATAGTAATTTCGTATACAATAAATTGTCACGTTCAATATCGGATGATTCTACTCATCTCATTGCCAACACTGTGCATTTGTTGATGCGCTTCCCCTTACACTGAATCAAATGTTAAACCCTTAGAGCACCATCTACCTTCTACACACTTCTACAGTGGATTCTCCACTGTAGTAGTAGATCCACAGTTGATTTTCTACCAATTCTAAGAGATCCAAAGATCCAATATGAGAAGCAGAATACTTTTGAATGATTGGAGAATCCGGGCGCGTAAACAGCTAAGATCGTTAGTCCCGTAAGTGTGATGCATGTTTATCCCTTGGGAGGTGGAGATGATATCCCCCCGTGGAATCCGGGGCCGACCTACCTTTCGGAGAGACGGGTTTCTTCCACAAGTAATCTTCCACCAGCAGGGCATGGCCGCAGCTGGGAAGCAGAATAATATTTATTCTTTGGCTGACGAGAGAAAATAAAGTTCGATGAAAATTGCATTTTACTCTCTGAAAATATTTCCAAGAAGGATCTAAAATTAAAGGAATTACTCGGTCGTCACACCCTCTCCTGGAACTTGTGGATCACTTAACCACTGGTACACACTATCGGTCTTGTGGCGTTCAAATCACACTATCGGATTTGATATTGACGTAAAATAAGAAGAATAAATGACAATTTCTGGTAGCGCAGATAGATAGCAACAATTTGGGGTGTCTCAGAATGAACGTTATAATCTTCTAGAGCATGTAGAGGGGTAGAAAATGACCACTTTAGGAGCGACATGTGAATGATAATTACAAGTATTTCAAAAACAGCAATTTTGAATTCGATTCGTATGTACCAGCCCTCCCATACAACGCCATCTTCTGTAACTTGCCGAAACCTTCTTGCCAATGCATACACGCGTGGCAAGAGAAGTCCAAACGCAAAACGTAAACAAAAAACAAGATATAAAAACCCGAAGTAAGAAAAGCCTGCAATTCCAGCTGAACCTCTGCCGCCACCGCCGCCGCCGCCGGCGTCCAACCGCCCCATCACAGCGGCATCGCAGGTGCGCGCGCGCTCAATTTGTCGCCGGAGGCCGCACGGCGCCGCGCCGCAAGACCCGCCCAGCCGGTCTCTCTGCCGCGCCGCAACACGACGCAACGCGTC
>BOPP01000031.1:11034909-11053726 GCA_017312745.1 Gryllus bimaculatus
CGGACGCGGTGGACGGGGGTGCATGTGCAGGCACTGTTGCAAAGTCGGGCGCTGGTAAGTGGTACTGGCATGGGCAATCTCTAATGAATGGTTTATGTATATAATGAAACTAGTAAATAATGATAATAGGTTGTTGTGGTGTTTGTCGTTGCATTTTTCATTTGATATATGCGACATTGTCATTGCACAATATTTGTTTGGCATATTTTGTTGGGCAAATTATTGTTTGGCAATGACAACGTCTATAATTATTTCAATAGTAGGTAAATGATGTGTGAAATGGAAAAATAATTATATAGCCAACCTATATAATAATATTTAACGTTAGAATATTTAAGCATAGTAAATTGACAAACCGATTTTTAGTGTAAGTTAGTAATGCCAAAGTGCAAGTAAGTTAACTTTTAGGTTAGAATGTAAATTATTGTCGAAAAAGCCCCGCGCTGTAGCCTGGCTTAAGCCGCACGGCAGAGCGATTAAAAAATCATAGAAATAAAATTCCCTCTTCACAGGGTTACTGGGGAGGGGACCAAAAGAAAAAAAAAGCATGGCATCTCTGGGGAATGTGAAGTGGAAACATTTTTGGTTCATCTCATAAGTAAATTCGTACGTCCATAAATTAAATTAATCATAATAGACGTTTTAATGAACGTGCGATATAGTTTGATCTACATTAATTTTTTAAATAAATTTTTAAAGACAGTTAGTTAAAATTAAAAATCTTTAGCTCTCCTGTGAAAAAGTCAATTATAAAACCAACAACAAAAATCGGTCGCCACAGCGAGCTTATGCGTCGGTTAAACATATTCGAGTTCTTACTGCGGATGCGATGCAGAAGCAAATCTGCTAGATTAACTCATTCGATATGACCTCGGTCGATAATGTAGCTTCATATGATTACTCGGTCGACTATGTAGCTTCACTCTGGGCCGCCGTTTTTTTTGAACTCTCTTTTGCTTTAATGCAGAACAATCATACTTGCAATTCGTGTCCGATGCAGAATAGTTAACATAACTCAGAAAACGAAAAAGACTATTTTTTCAATATTGCTAATCTTGCATTTTTAAAATTGATTTTTGAAATTGATTTTTTTTATTTAATCTATGTTAAACTTTTACTGCATCTTCCATCTATGTTTATAATTAAAATGAACGAGAAGGATTCTGGAACTCAACAAAACGTACGCAGATAATCTTTTCCCCTTACTTCACATACAGTTTTTTCATTGTTGTTGTTTTTTTGACTAAATAAATCTAAACAACTTCGCTCAAAGAGATGTGTTTGCCGTATTCACTTCTTACGATTAAAAACGCAATATCCCCTCTTTCATCACGTGTAAGTCCTCTCAAAATTTAAGGAGAGTCGTATTTTGCCAGTAATTCACGAGGTGAGGAAAGATTATTTTTTTGAAAGAAAAAGAACAACTTTGTAAATTGTAGAAATTATCGGAGGTTAAAATGGATATTGAGCTATCGAGACAAATCACAAAATGTCATGACAATGCTTGACTACCTTGACTGAAGTATAATTCCTCATGTCAAATACTTGTTTTATTATGAAAATGGAAAGCACCACCCCCTCCCATTACGAAAAATGAAGAAGGAAAAAACAAGTTTTTTTGTAGTTAACGAAACCTAGCTGCACTGGTACTTAAAGTAATACAAGCTCATAGGAAAGTATTTCTGTGAACACAAAATGATTTTCTGCAAACATATTGCTAAGCAGAACCATTTTACTATTTGCGAACAAGACAGAGATGAAATAAAATTCAGTATTACGATAAACGAAATCAGATTTTAGTGTAATTTTTCCTTGTATAAGATAATAGCAATTCTTCTATTTGCTCTCTGGTCAATGAAAGTACACTTTATTTTCTAGAATACAGGAAGTGATAGCAAGACTCAAACAGGAATCTCGATCACTGCCATTTCAACTGAAAGCCTAACATATTTTCTTATGAAATTTCAACAAGAAATTCGAGGTCAGGAAGTTCAATGGAGATTCGTTCAATTCGAAAAGGAATGCCAAGAAGTTCACTACACGATTTTCTTAATTTTGTAAAATCCGAAATCCCTTAACATTTCCTCATGAATAGAATGATTAATATTGTACTGACCATTGTAGTTTGCAAATTCTTGACTAGGAACAAGGTTGGTTACTCAAATGTTAACTTCCACATTTATCTCTGTTTTAATAAGATATTCGTGCATTGTTCCGACAAGGCATTGCCAGCACAACTTGCATCAAACCATCAGCGCCGCAAAACACGTATTAACTATTGAAGGCAGAGCAAGTAGTTGTAGGTGTGTAGCTTCAAATCCTTGCTAAGAACAAGGTTGTTACGTCAATGTAACTCTAACATTTATCTCTGTTTTGTTAAATCAGATATTTCGTACATTGCTCCGACAAAGTACATTGTCAGGGCAACCAATCTAGCCGCCGCAAACACGTCTTAATTACCTGCAGGCGGAGCAAGTAATTTTGTAGCAGTGTAGCTTCAATCCCTTGGCTAATGAACAAGATTATTACAAATGTAACTTCTACATTAATCTCTTGTTTTTATATCAGATATTCCGTACATCGCTTCCGACAAAGACATCTGGTAGAACACAAGCGCCGCCAACACGTTTAATTACGGAAGGCGCAGCAACCGCAGCAACGACAACGTGGCGCGGGGCCCATGGAAGACGCGAGCAATCGGGCCGCCACGTGGGCCGCAGCGCTCGCTACCCCACGCAGAGGCGCGCGCGTCATCCGTTTGGCACTTGCGAACAATGCGTGCCGCCAGAAAGGCACGCGACCCGCGAGAGATGCGGCGTGAGGCGCGCGTCTAACGCCGTGGTGGCCTCGCTTCGCGGGATCGCTTCAATGGACGAGAATTTGGAAGCGACCAGCGGGGGCCGAGGCGGCGGTGGGGCGGGCAGGGGCCGGCGGGAGCGGGGCGGGGCCGCGGGGGCGGGGCAGGGGCCAGTGTGGACGGGCCGGGGCGGGCCGTGAACGGCGGGGGCGGGCGTGGACGGGCGGGGGCGGGCGTGACGGGCGGGGGGCGGGCGGGGCGGGCGTTGGACGGTGGGGGCGGTGGTGACGGGTGGGTGCCGGTGGGGGCGGGTGGGGCCGTTGGGGAGCGGTGGGGCGCGGGCGGGGCGGCCGGGGGGGGCGATCGGGGGCGGTCAGGAACGGTCGGGGGCGGAACGGACGGGCTGGGGCGTGCGGAACGGGGCGTGGGCGCGCGCCGGCCGGCCGCCAGGTTGTTGGCGCCGCGGGCGGGCGGGCGGGCGCGCGACGGGCGGGCGGGGGGCGGGCTTAGGCGAAGATGTTTCACACAGGCGGGTCGTTAGGCGGGCTTGCTTGCCGCGCACGTCCGCCGAGACAGTGGCTTTGTGCGCGGGAACGGCGGGGGGTTGGGCGGAGGGGGCGGGGGTGATCGAGGAGGCGCCGGGAAGGCCGCGCTACATTCTGCGAACGAGCGGCGCGTAGGGACACAACGCTTCCGCCGACCCGCGGGCGGGTCGGCGGCCGGAGTGCATCGCGCGTGCACGCGGGAGGGACGGATACGGGAACTGTTCACGACAAAAAGCACAATACCCATTGCAATTATTTTTATTTTCATAGTAACGATAAAACATGGCTAATAATCTACTATTTAAAACTTGTATCAATGGAGGATCATATTAGCATTGAATATAGTAAAATGCGAATTTTATGTTGTAGTTCATTCAAGAATAAACACGTATATTTAACGTTTTCTCTAAATTTTTGAAATAAAGATATTTGAATATTGCTCTAATCAGAACCAAATGGTGCCATGAATTCTTTCAATTTCATTTTCCAAATTAATAAAGCCCTATCTTCAGATCTGTCAGTTCAGCAAAATTTAAAATTGATGGGTCACAGTTACGATTGGCCAAAGGGGAAAGAAGCGGAAAAGAAAATCTGATAAGAAAGAGCGATAAAAGTTTTTGAGATACCATCGCGCGTGATTGGGGGCGTTTTGTTGTTTAGATAAACACTATTTTTAATTTCCAGAAGTGGCATAGTCTCTGTAATTTATGGGTTTTCTTGTCATTACAGTGGCTAACATGATGCTCAAGTGAAAGAATGCAACAGAAGTGAAATGAAGAACGCACAAATTGTATTTTTGCGTTGACAGAATTAGCAACAAAACAGCGACACATTTTGAGTCTAATTTCAATATATTTGAAAACTTTGATCATCTAATTTATGGAGCTGGGACTGGCGGGCCAGTGGGTTGGATCGAGGGGGTAGGGAACCGGGATTGAGGGCTGTGGCTCCGCCAAAAGGGTCTTCAACGTTTTCGTTTTGTTTACCTTTCTTTATTTGGCAAATTGATTTAGATATTTTTTAAGGTTAAATAATTATATAATTATTAAAAATAATATTGCGTAGAACTATATACACATACTAAAATAATATACAATATAATAACAATTCATGTTTATTATTTGTACACTCTATGATCCTTTCCCCCCTTAATGATCGGTTGGCTTAGCAATCGGTTTTTATATCTTATTTTTTTGCTTCCGTATTAGCATTTGATCTCTCTTCACCACGCGTGTTTGGCATTGGCGAGAAAGGTTTCGCCAATGATCAGACCACGACTATACACTCACACACATACACATGTGAAGGAACAAACGGAAGGTAACAAACCTAACAAAGTATTTCGATAACGCAACATCCAAATGAAGCATGTTGGTTTCTGGTCAAGGACATTGTGTGTGTTTAATTCTGTGAAACAAACCATAAAGAAATTTTATTAATACCAAGAAACCAGTCTCATACCTAAATTCTGCAGATTTTTCTGCAGGAAGTTTGTGCTTTAATTGAAAGTCATGAGAACCAACTTGATTTGTTCGACTGTCCATGACTTAGCTCTTTGAAATTCGTCATACATACCAAATAATTGTAAAATTCACGCCTTCGTTCGTTATTTAAGAGGGCCTCTACAATTGTTTTTTCATTGTCGTCAAGAACTTAAGCGTAAGTCGAAATATTCACAACAAGGAAATCACCCATTGTCTGGTTTTAACGACTTATACATGCAGTACAGCAGGTATTGTTGATGGTGCACTTAAGATGCAAAGACTCTGCGCCACCAATACCGGCGTAACTACAATCCTTCTGCTGCCCTTAGACTTTTCAAACCGAAGAAATCAACTGATTTAAAAGTTAACATGAAAAGAGCGGCGCTGAGACCTTTCGAATGGGCCGTCGCTTACACAGAGCGCAGACAAAAAGAAATTGGGCGACATTGAGACATCGAACCGTTTTACCGTGCCATCCCTTCGCTCGTCCAATAATTTTCAAACACCTTGGCCCCCAATTCCCCGAGGGAAAAAAAAAAAATGCCAAAAATATTCCCAAACTGTTTTTTTTTTTTTTAAAACGGTTTTTCCCCTCTTACATTTTCGCAGACGGAGCTTCCTGACTTGCAAACACCGAACTGAAATACAACTCCTCAATAAGGCGTAGCAATTTGAAGCGAGCCACTTCACTTTATCACAGCCACGCGCATTGCGACCCGCTTTGAGCGTGGCGCCCGTGCGGTGGGGGGTGGGGGGAAAGCTTATCTGGATTCGAGAGGTGCGGCCGCCGACACAAAAGGCCCGTGGCGGGGTCGCCTCTAAGCGAAACGCACGCACTGCGGTTGCAAGCTGGCCGTGCAGCGTGCGGGTGGGAGGGAGATGGGAGGAGAAAACCGCATTTACGGCGAAGAATGCAATGTCGCACAGTGCAATTTCAAATATCTCAGCGTAAACCGGCTGCGGCGGTCAACTTTTCCCAAGCCGTTTACCTACTCCCAAATAGGCATCGCCGATTTCGTCCCGTTCTGTCTTCCTTCTTAGTATGACGATTAATTTCTACGTTTTCCCGTTGTCCGATTAGAACGAATTAATTCGATTATAATTTTATCGACTTCTGTTTATTCAAGAAACATCTGCATGACTTTTTTTTCCACTGCCAATCATGGAAACCGCCGCTTAAAAAATTTGTCAAATGAGACATGAAATTACCTATCAGTTTTATATTAACTGTGAAATTACGCGAGTAGTTTTATTACGTGAAGTTTACGAGCACCTGTTCGAGGTTTTCTATGGAGTAAGTGCGAGCAATATCTTTGAACGCAAATTTAAAATGTTTATCGCCAACGAAAAGGATAGAGTTGGGCTACTATGCAGGTAACGAAAAGTGAAAGGGGATTCGCTGGAAGAGCGGCGTCAGAGATAATTGACCGCGGAGCATGCAGACGGCATGTCCTAGGCATATTACTCAGCTGGGAATTTAATAAGTTTTCATTCAGGTGCTGAAAATCAGATCTCTTCAACAGATTCTTAATTTCAATCATTAAAATTATTGTCTGATTGAAGTGCCTCTTTAGGTGAACTGAGTTTATATAATGTTCATTAAATTTTATTTAAAGTAATAACCTGTTCCCAAAGGAACAAAATGTATTCTGCATTTGGGTCGAAAAACCACACTTTCAGCCAGAAAGTCAAGTAGGATCTTCATTATTTGCCCCACAGACGAGGAACGGAAATTCGAGAAAAGCTATGTTAGCAGTGTTTCCTTAACATTTTGCTTTCAACATACACTCTTCGATTTTGGGTGTCTGGGGTTGGGGTGGAGCGGGGACGGGATGGGATGCTGGCAGTTGGGTGCGGTGTTTAAGGCGAACGGGTATGGCGAGCAGGCAAGGCGGTTGAGACGGTACGAGAAAGACCGGTGGGGTGGGTGGGATAGGTGAGCCATGAGGTGCTGTGCTGTGGATCGGATGAAAACGAGCGGGGCGAGAGGACGGGGCAGGAGGGACGGAAAGTGGTGCGTAAGTGAAGAACGCCATTGGGGAGTTGGTGGATGGGATGGGTGTGTTTGGTGGTATAAGTAGAGTGGGTGGGGGGGAACTAGTGGCGGAGGCGGTGAGGTTTTTGTGGCCGAGACGGGTGTACGATGGGGGTTTGGGGCAGGCATAAGGCGAGCGAAGAATGGGGGCTGGGAGCAGGGGGAACAGTGGTGGTATGATGGTCTGGCGCGGTGTGGGAGGGGCGGGGCAGGCGGAACGGAGGGCTTGGCTAAGCGGGGGTGGCGGGGCAGGGCGAGACAAGGGTCGGGAAAGGATAGCGCGGGCGAGGTGACGGATGAGACGACTTGCCGGCGGGAGACGCCTGGAAGGGAGCGGAGAAGAGTAGCGCTGAGCAACGGCGGGAGAAGCGGGATGAGCGGGACGCAAAGGCGGGGGGAGGGGGTGAGCGCACGCCGCTGCCTTAGCCCCACCAAACACACCCATCCCATCCCCAACTCCCCCAATGGTCTCTTCACGTTACGCACCACTCCGTCCCTCCCTGCCCCGTCCTCCTCGCCCGCTCGTTTCATCCGATCCACACACACACCTCATGTCACCTATCCCACCCACCCCACCGGTCTTTTCTCGTACCGTCTCAAACCGCCTTGCCCTGCTCGCCATACCCGTTCCGCCTTAACCCGCACCAACTGCAGCATCCCATCCCTCCCCGCTCCACCCCAACCCCAGACACCCAAAAATCGAAGAGTTTATGTTGAAAGCAAAATGTTAAGGAAAAACTGCTCAACATAGCTTTTCCTCGAATTTCCGTTCGTCTGTTGGGCAAATAATGAGAGATTCACTACTTGACTTCTGGCTGAAAGTGTGGTTTTTCTGACCCATAACGTAGAATACATTTTTTGTCCTTTGACAGGTTATTACTTTAAATAAAATTAATGACATTATATAACTCAGTTCACCTACAGAGCACTTCAATCAGACAATAATTTAATGATTGAAATTAAGAATCTGTGAAAGAGATTGATGTTCAGGACCTGGATGAAAACTTATTATATCCCAGCTAGTATATGCCTAGGAATAGCCCGTCTGCATCTCGCGGTCAATTATCTCTTACCCGCTCTTCCCAGCGAATCCCCTTTCACTTTTCGTTACCTGCATAGTAGCCCAACTCTATCCCTTTTCGTTGGGAATAAACATTTTAAATTTGCGTTCAAATGATATTCTCGCACTACTCCATAGAAAACCTCGAACAGGTGCTCGGTAACTTCACGTTAATAAAACTACTCGGTAATTTCAAGTTAATAAAACTGATAGGTAATTTCATGTCTCATTTGCACAAATTTTTTAAGCGGCGGTTTCCGATGTTGGCAGTGGAAAAAAAAGTCATGCAGATGTTTCTTGAAAACAGAAGTCGATAAATTATAATCGATTAATGCGATTCTAATCGGACAACGGGAAACGTAGAAATTAATCGTCATACTAAGAAGGAAGACAGAACGGGACGAAGTCGGGCGATGCCTTTTTGGGGAGGTAGGTAAACGGCTTGGGAAAAGTTGACCGCGCAGCCGGTTTACGCCGAGATATTTGAAAATTGCACTGTGCGCATGCATTCTTCGCCGTAATGCGCGTTTTCTCCTCCCTCTCCCCTCCCCACCCCGCCACGCTGCGACGGCAGCTTTGCCAACCGCAGTGCGTGGCGTTTCGCTTAGAGGCGACTCCCCGCCACGGGCCTTTTGTGTCGGCGGCGCACCTCTCGAATCCGAGATAAGCTTTCCCCCCCACCCCCCACCGCACGGGCGCACGCTCAAAGCGGGTCCGCAATGCGCGTGGCTTGATAAAGTGAAGTGGCTCGCTTAAATGCTACGCCTTATTTAGGAGTTGTATTTCAGGTTCGGTGTTTGCAAGTCAGAGCTCCGTCTGCGAAATGTAAAGAGGGGAACGTACAGTGGATTGCATCCTCGAATGCCAAGTGGTTGAAAATTATTGGACGAGCGAAGGGATGGGCACGTAAACGGTCGATTGTCTCAATGTCGCCCAATTTCTTTTTTGGTCTGCGCTCTGTGTAAGCGAAGGCCCATTTCGAAAGGTCCAGCTGCGCTCTGTCATGTTACTTAAATCAGTTATTCTTTCGGTTTGAAAGTCTAAGGGCAGGGCAGAGAAGGATTGTAGTTACGCCGGTATTGGGGCGCAGATGGCGTTTAGCATCTTAAGTTGCACCATCAACAAACCTGCTGTACTGATGTATAAGTCGTTAAAACCAGACAAATGTGGGGTGATTTCCTTGTGTGTAATATTTCGATTACGGCTTAGTTCTTTGGACGACAATGAAAAAACAATTGTAGAGGCCTCTTAAATTAACCGAACGAAGTCGTGAATTTACAATTATTTTGGATGTATGGACGAATTTCAAAGAGCATTAATGTTCATGACAGTCCGACAAATCAAGTGGTTCTCATGACTTTCAATAAAGCACACTTCTGAGAAAAATTGCAGAATTTAGGTATTGAGACTGGTTTCTGGTATTAATAAATTTCTTATGTTTTGTTTCACAGAATTAAACACACAAATGTCCTTTGACAGAAACCAACATGCTTCATTGGATGTGCGTTATCCGAATACTTGTTAGGTTTGTTACCTTCCGTTTGTTCCTTCACATGTGTATGTGTGTGAGTGTATAGTCGTGGTCTTATCATTGGCGAAACCTTCTCGCCAATGCAAACACGCGTGGTAAGAGAAGATCAAATGCAAAACGGAAGCAAAAAAATAAGATATAAAAACCCGAAGTAAGTCAACCGATCATTTGAGGGGGGGAGGATCATAGAGTTGTATCAAATAATAAACATAATTGTTATTATATTGTATATTATTTTAGTAGTGTGTATATAGTTCTACGCAATATTATTTTTAATAATTATATAATTATAACCTTAAAAAATATCTAAATCAATTTTGCCAAATAAAGAAAGGTAACAAACGAAACGTGAAGACCTTTTGGCGGGAGCCACAGCCCTCAATCCCGGTTCCCTCCCCCTCGATCCACCACTGGCCCCCAGTCCAGCTCCATAAAGTTAGAATATCAAAGTTTTCAAAATATATTGAAATTAGACTCAAAATGTGTCGCTTTTTTGTTTGCTAATTTGTCACGCAAAAATACAATTTGTCGTTTTTCATTTCACTCTGTTCATTTCTTTCACTTGACATCAAGTTAGCACCGCAATGACAAGAAAACCAATAAATTACAGAGACTATTCCACTCGTGAAATTAAAACCAATAGTGTTTATCTAAACATACAAAACGCCCCAATCACGGCGGTGTATCTCAAAAACTTTATCGCTCTTTCTATCAGATTTTTCTTTCCGCTTGTTTCCCCTTTGGCCAATCGTATACTGTGACTCATCAATCTTAGGACGCGTTATACAATGATCACTATATCGATATTCCATAAACAGCGTATGTACTACAACATAACCTCTGAATTTAACATACACTTCCGGTTATTTCAATATTTGGCGCATTTTGAAACTCTGTTGGACATAATTTCACTCGTGGAAAAGTCCTATTAAGTACCATTCGTGCTTTGGAAATTCTCAGATAAATCCCTTCCTCGCATCGCGAGTTGCGATTTACAAAGCACTCGAGGTATTACCTATGATAAATACAAAAATATTGTGAGAATTTGTCAATTATATTTGCTCATTAGTATGTAACAGTTGTGTAACAAATAACAACAAAAATGCGACAAATTTTGAGATTAATTTAATTCCTTTAAAATTTTGCTAACTTGACAGATCTGAAGATTAAGGCTTTATAATTTGGATATGAAATGAAAGAATCAATGGCACCATTTGGTTCTGAATTAGAGCAATATTCAAATATCTTTATTTCACAATTGCAAGGCTTCTTTGATTGTTAATTAGGACCTGTTTGGTCAGAGTATATTCGTAAGCCTGTGGAAACTGCAGTACCTGCGTATATATCGCGTTAAGTCTCATCTTGCATGTTATATCCTGCCCCGCCTTGTCATCACCCATGGCTTACCTCAGTGTTATTCTTCGTGTTGCCGATTACCTTTACCCTCGTGCCCTAAGTTTACATACTAATAATTTCGTGATCTCCAAGACATTTCTCTTTATCTTCTGTTTTTGTAAGGTTCGTAGGCAGCAGTATGTGTCGTTTTGATTGCACTGCTTTCAGAGTAAATGATGCAAGTACAATATTCTGCCACACTTTAAAAGAAAGAAACTGACGTTACATATTTAATAACATCCTTTTTAATAAAAATTATTGTTGCGATGAAAAAATTGAAAAATTTCTAAATATATTATTAACATCAGATAAAGGCGACAGTATTACGTTATATAATATTTCAAAAGTGTATTAAAAATATTTTTAAGTCCTGCTCTTGAAGTTAAATAGAAAACAGTTAAACAATGTTTTTGCGAAAAATATAACACTTTCATCGTCAACACACGTTTTATACAAACGCAAAGTTACGCCAAAGTCACAGAGGAGAAAGTTTCAGTTTTTATGAATGGAAATGTGGAAGTGGCACACGCCACGCGACATCTGACTGAAAATGCATTACGAATGTTTACATCCTGCTGCATATTGTTTATGGGATTTCAAGAATCGTTTTTGGAAAACTGTTTTAAAAATGGGCACAGTCATTTACGTTTCGTGAATATTCAAATGCTTAAATGATGATGTTTTTATCTTAAACTTTTACGTGTATAAACGTAGACCTTGTAAAATTCTAATACGGTTTTTATGTAGGTTTAAATGTGATATTTTTAGTTTGATGGGAAGCAAGAAGATATTTGGTTTATTAATCTTTAAAAATAATAAAATGAGTGGCTGCGCTAAACAACAAATTGGTCTCAGCCATAGTAATTAAGCTTGAAATGTCGACAATTAAAGTGCTCCAAAAAAAAATGGTTCCACCATTTTTTCTATTTAACAACATGACTTTTAATACTTTGTATGATGACAGCAATGATGTGACCTGCATTACTTTCTCTACAACTACACGACGATTGTGCCTGCTGCAAGCGCTCGTTAACGTTAGAGTATGCTTGGTTTGCCTTTAACCTTGTCAATATAGTTGCAATCGTAGTCGCAAGATTTCATTCAATAGTTATTCAATCACTAGCTTCCCATAACATAGCATTAGCTGCTTCAGCATCAATATTGCCGAAAATCCCTTTGACTGTTAAATGCTGTTTGGCCGCATGTAAAGACCACTCCAGCAAACACCCCTACAGCCCCACAGGGCCATCACCCATCACCACATCCATCACCACCACTACCACTAACGCTATTAACCAACCACACCAACACCACACTGTCACATCCAATTCACCCACAGCCACCATGCACCCCCAACCAATAATAACCACCACCGCCTTCAACCATACCACCACCATGCCACTATCACCACCAACAACAACAACCGCCTCCACAACCCCTCCACAACCGCCACCACACAACTTCAGCTACTAACTAATCACCCCTCTCCACCATTGAACGGTTACGCTTAATCACCGTAAACTCTGGAAGCACTATCGCTCGTGGCAGCGGGTCGTGTTGCCACACAAGAAAGCAACCGCAGAGTCTCATCTCCATTCAATCGACGCTGCCAGCGCGTGCGCAAATCCGCAGGGGCGAGTTCTTCGGCCGTGCGTTGAAGGCCGCCTACGAAGCATTGCATTGTCGATACGCGAATTTATGCCTTATTTGGGATCGGATATAAAAAAGGAAAAACGGCACAGGTGGAAATAGCGGGCAGTGGTGTTCGAGAAATTAATTGGCCTTCCTTTAAAACAGCGGCAAGCGTCTTCGGAGGAACGAAAATCTGCGCCTCCGTCGGAATGGTAATGCTTACCAACCACCATCATGTTCCCGCTGCGCGCCTCTTTGTAATATTGATTTACTTGTTTGTTTTCTTATTGTCGTCCGTGAAATATTTCAGTTAAATGATAATTGTCCGGAAAAAACCTACTAAGGCAAAGTCACTAGATGTGCCACAACACACCACGAGCTACTCTTAGTTCCGAACAAAAAGTGAAAAGAGTGTGTTGTTTGTAAAAATGGCAAAACCAATAGTTAATTTCGATCATACAATAAATTGTCACGTTCGAAATCGATGATTTCTACTCATCTCATGCCAACACTGTGCATTTGTTGAAATGCGCTTCCCCTTACACTGAATCAAATGTTAAACCCTTAGAGCACGCATCTTACCTTCTACAACACTTCTAAGTGTATTCCCACTCGTAGTAGTAGATCCCACAGTTGATTTTCTACCTTCTAAGAGATCCAAAGATCCAATATGAGAAAGGCAGAATTACTTTTTGAAGATTAGGAGAATCCGGGCGCGTATAACCAAGCTAAAGATCGTTAGTCCCGTAAGTGTGATGCATGTTTATCCCTTGAGAAGGTGGAGAAGAGATATATCCCCCGTGGAACTCCGGGCCGACCATACCTTTGCGAGAGACGGCGTTTCTTCCACAAGTAATCTTCCACCACGCAGGGCATGCCGCAGGGGAAGCAGATAATATTTATTCTTGTGCGCTGACGAGAGAAGAATAAAGTTCCGATGCAAATTTGCATGTTTACTCTCTAAAATATTTTCCAAGAAGGATCTGAAAATTAAAGGAATTAACTCGGTCGTCACACCCTCTCCTGGAAACTTGTGGATCACTTAACCACTGGTACACACTATCGTCTTGTGGCGTTCAAATCACACTATCGGATTGATATTGACGTTAAAAAAGAAGAATAAATGACAATTTCTGGTAGCGCAGATAGATAGCAACAATTGTTTTTTTTTGTTTTGGGGAGGTCTCAGAATGAACGTTAGAATCTTCTAGAGCATGTAGAGGGTAGAAAATGACCACTGTAGGAGCGACATGTGAATTGATAATTACACAGTATTTCAAAAACAGCAAATTTTGAATTCGGATTCGGTATGTACCAGCCCTCCCATACAACGCCATCTGTCTGTTAACTTGCCGAAACCTTCTGCCAATGCATACACGAGCGTGGCAAGAGAAGTCCAACGCAAAACGTAACAAAAAAACAAAGATATAAAAACCCGAAGTAGAAAAAGCCTGCAATTCCAGCTGAACCCTCTTGCCGCCACCCGCCGCCGCCGCCGGGTCCAAACCCCCCCATCACAGCGCATCGCAGGTTGCGCGCGCGCTAATTTGTCGCCGGAGCCGCACGGCGCCGCGCCGCCCCCAACGAACCCGCCCAGCCCGGTCCTCACTCTGCGCGCGCCGCAACACGACGCAACGCGTCGCAGCGGCGTGCGCTCACCCCCTCCCCCCGCCTTTGCGTCCCGCTCATCCCGCTTCTCCCGCCGTTGCTCAGCGCTACTCTTCTCCGCTCCCTTCCAGGCGTCTCCCGCCGGCAAGTCGTCTCATCCGTCACCTCGCCCGCGCTATCCTTTCCCGACCCTTGTCTCGCCCTGCCCCGCCACCCCCGCTTAGCCAAGCCCTCCGTTCCGCCTGCCCCGCCCCTCCCACACCGCGCCAGACCATCATACCACCACTGTTCCCCCTGCTCCCAGCCCCCATTCTTCGCTCGCCTTATGCCTGCCCCAAACCCCCATCGTACACCCGTCTCGGCCACAAAAACCTCACCGCCTCCGCCACTAGTTCCCCCCCACCCACTCTACTTATACCACCAAACACACCCATCCCATCCACCAACTCCCCAATGGCGTTCTTCACTTACGCACCACTTTCCGTCCCTCCTGCCCCGTCCTCTCGCCCCGCTCGTTTTCATCCGATCCACAGCACAGCACCTCATGGCTCACCTATCCCACCCACCCCACCGGTCTTTCTCGTACCGTCTCAACCGCCTTGCCTGCTCGCCATACCCGTTCGCCTTAAACACCGCACCCAACTGCCAGCATCCCATCCCGTCCCCGCTCCACCCCAACCCCAGACACCCAAAATCGAAGAGTGTATGTTGAAAGCAAAATGTTAAGGAAACACTGCTAACATAGCTTTTCTCGAATTTCCGTTCCTCGTCTGTGGGGCAAATAATGAAGATCCTACTTGACTTTCTGGCTGAAAGTGTGGTTTTTCGACCCAAATGCAGAATACATTTTGTTCCTTTGGGAACAGGTTATTACTTTAAATAAAATTTAATGAACATTATATAAACTCAGTTCACCTAAAGAGGCACTTCAATCAGACAATAATTTTAATGATTGAAATTAAGAATCTGTTGAAGAGATCTGATTTTCAGCACCTGAATGAAAACTTATTAAATTCCCAGCTGAGTAATATGCCTAGGACATGCCGTCTGCATGCTCCGCGGTCAATTATCTCTGACGCCGCTCTTCCAGCGAATCCCCTTTCACTTTTCGTTACCTGCATAGTAGCCCAACTCTATCCTTTTCGTTGGCGATAAACATTTTAAATTTGCGTTCAAAGATATTGCTCGCACTTACTCCATAGAAAACCTCGAACAGGTGCTCGTAAACTTCACGTAATAAAACTACTCGCGTAATTTCACAGTTAATATAAAACTGATAGGTAATTTCATGTCTCATTTGACAAATTTTTTAAGCGGCGGTTTCCATGATTGGCAGTGGAAAAAAAAGTCATGCAGATGTTTCTTGAATAAACAGAAGTCGATAAAATTATAATCGAATTAATTCGTTCTAATCGGACAACGGGAAAACGTAGAAATTAATCGTCATACTAAGAAGGAAGACAGAACGGGACGAAATCGGCGATGCCTATTTGGGAGTAGGTAAACGGCTTGGGAAAAGTTGACCGCCGCAGCCGGTTTACGCTGAGATATTTGAAATTGCACTGTGCGACATTGCATTCTTCGCCGTAAATGCGGTTTTCTCCTCCCATCTCCCTCCCACCCGCACGCTGCACGGCCAGCTTGCAACCGCAGTGCGTGCGTTTCGCTTAGAGGCGACCCCGCCACGGGCCTTTTGTGTCGGCGGCCGCACCTCTCGAATCCAGATAAGCTTTCCCCCCACCCCCCACCGCACGGGCGCCACGCTCAAAGCGGGTCGCAATGCGCGTGGCTGTGATAAAGTGAAGTGGCTCGCTTCAAATTGCTACGCCTTATTGAGGAGTTGTATTTCAGTTCGGTGTTTGCAAGTCAGGAAGCTCCGTCTGCGAAAATGTAAGAGGGGAAAAACCGTTTTAAAAAAAAAAAAAACAGTTTGGGAATATTTTTGGCATTTTTTTTTTTTCCCTCGGGGAATTGGGGGCCAAGGTGTTTGAAAATTATTGGACGAGCGAAGGGATGGCACGGTAAAACGGTTCGATGTCTCAATGTCGCCCAATTTCTTTTTGTCTGCGCTCTGTGTAAGCGACGGCCCATTCGAAAGGTCTCAGCGCCGCTCTTTTCATGTTAACTTTTAAATCAGTTGATTTCTTCGGTTTGAAAAGTCTAAGGGCAGCAGAAGGATTGTAGTTACGCCGGTATTGGTGGCGCAGAGTCTTTGCATCTTAAGTGCACCATCAACAATACCTGCTGTACTGCATGTATAAGTCGTTAAAACCAGACAATGGGTGATTTCCTTGTTGTGAATATTTCGACTTACGCTTAAGTTCTTGACGACAATGAAAAAACAATTGTAGAGGCCCTCTTAAATAACGAACGAAGGCGTGAATTTTACAATTATTTGGTATGTATGACGAATTTCAAAGAGCTAAGTCATGGACAGTCGAACAAATCAAGTTGGTTCTCATGACTTTCAATTAAAGCACAAACTTCCTGCAGAAAAATCTGCAGAATTTAGGTATGAGACTGGTTTCTTGGTATTAATAAAATTTCTTTATGGTTTGTTTCACAGAATTAAACACACACAATGTCCTTGACCAGAAACCAACATGCTTCATTTGGATGTTGCGTTATCGAAATACTTTGTTAGGTTTGTTACCTTCCGTTTGTTCCTTCACATGTGTATGTGTGTGAGTGTATAGTCGTGGTCTGATCATTGGCGAAACCTTTCTCGCCAATGCCAAACACGCGTGGTGAAGAGAGATCAAATGCTAATACGGAAGCAAAAAAATAAGATATAAAAACCGATTGCTAAGCCAACCGATCATTAAGGGGGGAAAGGATCATAGAGTGTACAAATAATAAACATGAATTGTTATTATATTGTATATTATTTTAGTATGTGTATATAGTTCTACGCAATATTATTTTTAATAATTATATAATTATTTAACCTTAAAAAATATCTAAATCAATTTGCCAAATAAAGAAAGGTAAACAAAACGAAAACGTTGAAGACCCTTTTGGCGGAGCCACAGCCCTCAATCCCGGTTCCCTACCCCCTCGATCCAACCCACTGGCCCGCCAGTCCCAGCTCCATAAATTAGATGATCAAAGTTTTCAAATATATTGAAATTAGACTCAAAATGTGTCGCTGTTTTGTTGCTAATTCTGTCAACGCAAAAATACAATTTGTGCGTTCTTCATTTCACTTCTGTTGCATTCTTTCACTTGAGCATCATGTTAGCCACTGTAATGACAAGAAAACCCATAAATTACAGAGACTATGCCACTTCTGGAAATTAAAAATAGTGTTTATCTAAACAACAAAACGCCCCCAATCACGCGCGATGGTATCTCAAAAACTTTTATCGCTCTTTCTTATCAGATTTTCTTTTCCGCTTCTTTCCCCTTTGGCCAATCGTAACTGTGACCCATCAATTTTAAATTTTGCTGAACTGACAGATCTGAAGATAGGGCTTTATTAATTTGGAAAATGAAATTGAAAGAATTCATGGCACCATTTGGTTCTGATTAGAGCAATATTCAAATATCTTTATTTCAAAAATTTAGAGAAAACGTTAAATATACGTGTTTATTCTTGAATGAACTACAACATAAAATTCGCATTTTACTATATTCAATGCTAATATGATCCTCCATTGATACAAGTTTTAAATAGTAGATTATTAGCCATGTTTTATCGTTACTATGAAAATAAAAATAATTGCAATGGGTATTGTGCTTTTTGTCGTGAACAGTTCCCGTATCCGTCCCTCCCGCGTGCACGCGCGATGCACTCCGGCCGCCGACCCGCCCGCGGGTCGGCGGAAGCGTTGTGTCCCTACGCGCCGCTCGTTCGCAGAATGTAGCGCGGCCTTCCCGGCGCCTCCTCGATCACCCCCGCCCCCTCCGCCCAACCCCCCGCCGTTCCCGCGCACAAAGCCACTGTCTCGGCGGACGTGCGCGGCAAGCAAGCCCGCCTAACGACCCGCCTGTGTGAAACATCTTCGCCTAAGCCCGCCCCCCGCCCGCCCGTCGCGCGCCCGCCCGCCCGCCCGCGGCGCCAACAACCTGGCGGCCGGCCGGCGCGCGCCCACGCCCCGTTCCGCACGCCCCAGCCCGTCCGTTCCGCCCCCGACCGTTCCTGACCGCCCCCGATCGCCCCCCCCGGCCGCCCCGCCCGCGCCCCACCGCTCCCCAACGGCCCCACCCGCCCCCACCGGCACCCACCCGTCACCACCGCCCCCACCGTCCAACGCCCGCCCCGCCCGCCCCCCGCCCGTCACGCCCGCCCCCGCCCGTCCACGCCCGCCCCCGCCGTTCACGGCCCGCCCCGGCCCGTCCACACTGGCCCCTGCCCGCCCCCGCCGGCCCCGCCCCGCTCCCGCCGGCCCCTGCCCGCCCCACCGCCGCCTCGGCCCCCCGCTGGTCGCTTCAATTCTCGATCCCATTGAAGCGATCCCGCGAAGCGATGGCCGACCACGCCGCGTTAGACGCGCGCCCTCACGCCGCATCTCTCGCGGGTCGCGTGCCTTTCTGGCGGCACGCAATTGTTCGACAGTGCAACGGATGACGCGCGCGGCCTTCTGCGTGGTGGTAGCGACGCGCTGCGGCCACGTTGCGGCCCGATTGCTGCAGTCTTCATGGCGCCCCGGCCACGTTGTCGCGTTGCTGCGGTTGCTGCGCCTTCGCGTAATTAAACGTGTTGGCGGCGCTTGTGTTCTACCAGATGT